>CAUYQG010237757.1:0-15945 GCA_963574415.1 Tarsius wallacei | reverse complement strand
CTGAGACTGGACTGTAGGTTGGACCTGACTGTTTGCAGTTTTGGCATTTAATTGAGGGGAAGCTGTGATTCAGAATATATCTACAGATCCCAGTATCCACCATATCCACCAACAGGTGTATGGGCACACTGGAACCCACTTCCCACTGTCTTACAATCTGTCCATGCAGTGGGGTTTAGCTTTGCTCCCTGGAACCAAAGGAGATAAGAAAAGGAAAATATGGGAAGAAGGGGTGGTCAAGAGGAAGTTGGAGAGAGAGATGAGTAAGAGGGAAAGCAGACATACATACCAACTAATGAATGAAAAGAGACACAAGGTCAGAAAAGAGTAAAAAACAAACAAACAAGATTCTATAAAGCATATTGGTAATCACACAAAGACGGTCCAATAAAATCATGCCTTTTGATGTGCTTTTCCCCAACATAAACAAGTAGGCTAACTCAAAAAGCAAACAAAAGTGAACAAAACAAACAGTCAAAACAATAAAATCAAAAATCAAAATAAGAAACCAGATTAGATCTGGAGTCTTTCCTGAGTATCTAAAGTCTCTTCAGCTCTGATCTCTAGCCTTTCCCCTTTGTTCTCATTTCAGGCAGACAGATTTACCCAAAGCTTGGGTTGGTTCCCTTGGTTTGCTGCCTGAGAAGTCTGCCACAGGACTGAATTGTCTGTGTCTGATTAGGCATAGGGGAGGGCCTTCTGTCTCCTGTTTGGTGAAGTTACCTTGGAAACCAAGGTGGAGGTTGCTTGTAGATGGGTGTGGCAATGCAGATCTCTGCCTGGAAAATGACTGCAGTGGGTGGCTCCTCTTTCACTGATCCTTTCTCTCCACCTGTCCTTTCTCTCCACTCATCCAGGTCCATGGATGATCCACTATGATGGGCTATGGTGGTGTGTGTCTGGAGTCAGGCACTGGGAATCAGCGATATAGATAGATGGGTGCTGCATTTGGTGTGCTGCCAGCAGCTTGGACTGGAGGAGGGAGCCTGGAATTCCCCGGGCCAGAGCCGAGAGCTGAGAGTGGCTGTTCAGCACCTCCTTAAGATGTATTGTTCCCTTACACAACCATGGGGTCTTAGCTCCCAAGTTGGAGGTTAGGCAGAGCTGAGTGTGTGAGTCACTGCAGGTCTCTGCCAGGTCACAGGGCTCCAGCTGTTCTTTGAACCTGCTGTAGTCAGGGGTGAGTTGGGGGAAGTGGAGTGTGAGACTGCTAGGTGCCTCAGCCAGAGTGGGGACCGGAGCTCCAAAGGGCAGGTGGTGGGTGATGGCAGCAACTTTGGGCCCCATGCAGGGTGCTTCAGCCAATAATGGAGCTGTTATCTCTGAGGGACGGATGCCTAGAGCCTCCCTGGGCAACAGCAGCTTGAGATGGGGCGGGGACCCAGAACTCCGAGGGTTGAGCACTGGCCAGGGCTTTGGGTGCTTCAGCCCGGGTGGTGGGGCAGAGCCCGGAGGCATGGGCGCTGGGGGCCTGCATGGGTAGCAGTGGCCTTGGGCCTGGTAGGGCGCCCCAGAAGGGAATGGAGCCTGCAGTACTGAGGGGCGGGTGTGGAGGGCCTCCACAGGCTGCCATTGCTGAGACTGGGCTGGGCGCCCAGCTAGGGAGGGAGCTGGCAGGGGCTGCGTGGTGGGCAGATCAGTGTAGCCAGCAAGGGAAACCAGATCTCCACAAGGCAGTATTTGAGGACCTCCAAAGGCAGTGGTGGGCAGCTTGGGGCTGGGTGAGCGGTGTAGCCAGGGAGGGAGCTGGAAGCCTCCACATGGCCAGGACCCAGGCCACCTGCGGTGGAACAGCAGTGGCAGTGGCCGCGGTAGCTGGCTGTGCATGAGAACAGGGTCTCCAGGCCTCGGACCAGTGTGGCCGGCAGTGGGCAGGGGGATGGGGGAAGGAAAGTAAGAGTCTTCATGGGAACTCACTTTTGGAGAATCTCACAGTCCCACCTGTGCCATCACCATCTTACCAGAACTCCTCTGATTTTTTTTTTATTATGGGCATTATAGAAATAGATTTTCATGTAAAAATCATCCTTGCATTCCTAGAATAAATTAAACTAGTCTTGTTGAAACTTTTTGCAATATTACTGTATATGTTTACTAATGTTTAATTTACACTATTTGTAGTCATGTTTGAGAACAAAAATAGCCTGTAATTCTACTTTCTCATAATAGCCTTATTCACTTATAATTCACTGATTACTAGCTTCATAAAATGAATTACAAACATCTCTTTTTTGTTCAATTTCTAAAACTGTTTTCATTTAAAAATACTTTTTCTTCAGTCATTTTTAGAACTCAATTCTAAAACAATCTGTGCATAGTTGATTTGGGGGAAGCAATTTTACTATTAAAATGTTTCAATATATCCATGTTTTCTATTGTTTTCTTGAGTCTAATTAGACAAGTTATTATTTATTAAGAAATTTTTCTTGATTACAAAACAAAAACAAAAACAACTGAATACCACATGTTCTCACCCATAAGCAGGCCCTGATTATTGGTCACACTAGCCCAAGAGTGGGATCTGCTGACACTGGACACCGTAGGGGTGGGAGGGACACGTGGCAGCATACTGGGTACCTGGTCCATTCTCAGGGGAAGAGAGAGCCAGCTAGAAGCCCAAACTTCACCTGCATGCAACCTACTTATGTAGTAAATCCTCACTTGTACCTCACATGCCTAAAATAATTTTTAAAAATTAAAAAAGAAATTGTTCTTAATGTCTAAATTTTTATCCTTCTTACATAAATATTTTATTTTCATGTTCTTAGTTTTGTATTTATTTATACCTATGTCCCCATTTTTTTCTTTTTCTAAAGTTTTGTTCTCTCTTATTTGGTCTGATTAATTTCACTTAAGTTTTGTTTATTTTGCTACAATATTTAATACACTATTTTTAGATGTTTCAGTCTACTCTACTATGCTTTTGTTTTCTATTCTTTGATTTTTCTCTTTATATTTTTCTTTTTCAATACAAGCATTTATTAGTATAATGTATCTAAATGTTACTTTAGCTATAGTATATATCTATTATACGTATGTAGATTTCTATTTTTATTGCATTGTAGTAAACAATCGGTGTCTTCATGTTATAAATTCTTGGCAAATTGTCGATTTTTTTACACAGATTACCTAATCCATTGCAAATGTAGCTGGTCCATGAGTGTATATAAAGATTATATGTTCTTCATATTATCCATTAACTCCAAAATATTAATTACAACCTACTGAGGAAAACCAATCAGAATAGCAGCAGACCTTTCTGCAGAAACACCACAAGCTAGAAGGGACTGAAGTCAAATATTCAAAGTCTTCAAAGATAAACAATTTCAACCAAAAATTTCCTACCCAGCCAAACTCAGCTTCATCAGTGATGGAGAATTAAAATCCTTCCCAGACATCCAATCCCTAAAAGATTATGAAGCTTCCAGACCTGCTCTACAGGAGATGCTTAAAAATGTAGTAAGCACAAAATAAAACAAAATAAAGAATGACCACATACTTCCCAAGAGAACAGGAGAACACAGAAGCAACAGTGAATACATCACCCCTGAAAATTTGAAAACACCCACATACAACAACCAAAAAGTTGAAAGAAAACAAAGAAAAAACTTTATAAGAGACTCATGAAGTGGATAAACAAACACATTTCAATAATCAGCCTGAATGTGAATGGACTAAATGTACCACTTGAAAGACACAGAATGGCACATTGGATAAAAATCCATGACCCAATAATTTGCTGCATCCAGAAAACTCATCTCACAGCAAGGGATACACACAGACTCAAAATTAGAGAGGATGGGAAATGAATTTCTAGGTGAATAGATCACACACAAAAAAAGCAGGAGTCGTGATCTTAGTATCAGCCAAAACAACTTTAAGCTATCAAAAATTTAAAAAGATATAAAAGGACACCACATAATGATAAAAGGTTCAATCCATCAACAAAAAATATCCATATCCATCTTAAACAAGTATGCACCCAACACAGGAGCACCAGCATTTGTAAAACAACTACTAAGTAAACTAAAAAAAGATATTGACTCTAACACTATCATACCTGGGGACTTAAATACTCTGCTAACAAACCTAGATAGATCATCGAGGCAAAAAAAAAAATCAACAAAGAGATCTGGAACCTCAACTTGACACTTGGTCAAGTGGACTTAATAGATACCTACAGAATAGTCCACTCAACAATCACAGAACATACATCCTACACATCACCACATGGTACATACTCCATAATTCATCACATCCTTGGCCATAAATCAAGCATAAACAAATTCCATAAGATTGGAATACTGCCATGCAACTTCTCACACCATGGTGGAATAAAATTAAATATCAACACCAACAAAATTCCCCCAAAACACACAAAGACATGAACACTAAACACAAGATGCTAAACAATTATAGGGTCAGCAAAGAAATCAAAACAAAGATGAAAAGACACCTGGAAACAAATGAAAACAAGAAACATCTTACCTAAACCTCTGGGATGCCATGAAATCAGTTCTATGTGGGGAATTTATATCTCTATGAACAAACATCAAGAAAATAGAAAGATCACAAGTTAACAGCCTAACAAATCACCTAAGGGAGCTGGAAAGACAAGACCGACAAAACCCTAACTTTAGCAGAAGAAACCATATCAGCAAAGTAAAAGCCTAAATATGTGACATAAAAGACACATAATAGAAAAAACCAACAAAACAAATTCTGGTTCTTTGAAAGAATAAACAAGACTGATAGACCCCTAGCCAGAATGACCAAGAAAAACAGAGAAAAAGTCCAAATAAACACAATCAGAAATGTGAAAGTTCAAATCACAACAGACCCTGAAGAAATACAAAAGATTATCAGAGACTACTATGCAAAACTGTATGGAAACAAACTTGATAACCTAAATAAAATGGAGGAATTTCTGACATCACACAACCTTTCAAGATTGAAACAAGAAGACATTGAAACACTAAATAGAACACTAACAGCCCAGGAAATTGACTCCATCATAAGGTACTACCTACAAAAGGAAAAAAAAGACTGGACTAGATGGCATTCCAGTAGAATTCTACAAAACATACAAGCAGGAGCTGATATCAATCCTATTGAAAGCATTCAAAGATATTGATAAAAATGTAATACTCCCTAAATCACTTTACAAAACCAACATCATACTGATACAAAAACCAGTAAAGATCCAACAACAACAAAAAAGAAAAATATAGGCCAATATCCCCAATGAACATAGATGCAAAAATTCTCAACAAGATTCTAACAAATCGAATCCAACATCACATCTCAAAAATCATTCACCATGACCAAGTAAGTTTTATCCCTGGGATGCAAGGTTGGTTCAACATCCACAAGATCATAAATATAATAAAATATATCAACAGATGTGAAAACAAGAACCACATGATTATACATTAGATGAAGAAAAAGACTTTGATAAAATTCAGCATCCATCTTGATAAAAACCCTTGAACACCAAAGCACAGAAGAAACATGACTCAAAATAGTATACACTATCTACGATAGACTTATAGCCAGAATATTGCTAACTGGACAGAAACTGGATACATTTTCTCTGAAACCTGGAACAAGAGAAGGCTGCCCACTCTCACCCCTCCTGTTCAACATTGAGTTCGTAGTCCTAGCTAGAGCAATCAGACAAGAGAAGGAAATAAGGTGTATCCAAATAGGAAAAGAAGAAGTTAAGTTATCCCTCTTTGCTGTTGATATGATCCTATACCTTGAAAATCCCAGAGAATCTGTAAAGAACCTCCTTGCACTGATTAAGGACTTTGGCAAAGTCTCAGGGTACAGAATAAATGTGCAAAAGACAGTCACATTCTTATACACCAACAACAAGCTGGCAGAGAACCAAATCAAAAACACAATCCCATTCACAATAGCCACACAAAAAAATAGAAATAGTGAGGAATCTTCCTAGTCTGAGAAGTGAAATACCTTTACAATGAATACTACAAAACACTACTTAAAGAAATCGAGGAAGACATAAACAAATGGAAATATATTCCATGCTCATGGATAGGAAGAATCAATATTGTTAAGATGTCCATCCTACCAAAGGCAATCTACAGTTTCAATGCAATATCCATTAAATTACCAACATCATTATTCTCAGACCTGGAAAAGAAATTCATATGGAAACATAAATGAACATGAATAGCCAAAACAATCCCCAGCAAAAGAAACAAAATGGGAGGTATCACACTTCCAAACTTTAAACTTCACTATACAGCTACAATAATCAAAACAGCCTGGTATTGGTACAAGAACAGGCATATAGGTTAATGGAACAGGATAGAGATTCTGGAAGCAAAACCTCAATTCCTCAACCAACTCATCTTCAATAAAGCCTCCCCACCAACAACCATTGGGGAGAGGAGAATCTATTCAATAAATGGTGCTGGGAAAACTGGCTGACCACATGCCAAAGATTGAAACAGGACCCCTATCTATCACTATATACAAAAGTCAACTCTAAATTGATCAAAAACCTAAATATAAAATCTAAAACTATAAGAATATTAGAAAATGTAGGAAACATCCTTACAGAAATCGGAGTAGGCAACAAATTTCTGATCAAAACCCCAAGTGTCCATGCCATAAGAGATAAGATAGACATTAAACTGAAAAACTTTTCTGCAAAACAAAAAGAAACCATCAAGAGAGCAAGGAGACAGCCCATAGAATGGGTAAAAATATTTGCCAACTGACAAAGGCCTAACATCCAGGATCTACAAGAAACTCAAACATGTCAAAAGGAAAAAAAAACCATGAAAAAGTGGGCAAAAGACATGAAATAGACACTTCTCAAAAGAAGATATACAGGGAGCCAACAGACATGTGAAAAAGTGCTCAGTCTCACTAGTCATTGGAGAAATGCAAACCAAACCACACTGAAATACCACCTAACCCCTGTAAGAATGGCCATCATTAATAAAACAAACAACAACAGATGCTGGCAAGGATGTGAAAAAAAGAGTACACTTCTACACCGCTGGTGGGAATGCAAACTAGTTTAACTCTGGAAAACAGTGTGGTGATTTCTAAAAGAATTTGAAATTGACCTTCCACATGACCCAGCAATCCCCCTACTGGGAATATACCTGGAGGAACTCAAAGCATTTTGCAGAAAAGATACCTGCACACCCATGTTTATTGCAACACTATTCACAATAGCAAAAACATGGAACCAACTGTGCTGACCACCGAAAATGGACTGGATAAAAAAAAATGTGGCACATATGCACAATGGAATATCACACAGCTATAATAAAGGACAAACATGGAATTCGCAGCAACTTGGATGGATTAGAGTCAGTAATACTCAGCAATCTATCACAGAAACAAAAAATAGAGTACCATATGTTCTCACTCATAAGTGGACTCTGAATATTTACCATAATACTATAAGAAAGGGATTGTCAGTAACAGTATACTTTCAGGGTGTGGGGGGGAACACAACATCAATAAGGTACCTGATCTCAAAATGGCAAAATGGGAACCAAAGGGAGGCCCAAACTTTACCTGTACAATGTCCACGTGTATACCTAACCCTGAATTGTACCCTACATCTTTAAAATAAAATGTATATATAAAAATAAAAAAAAATTGTTGTATAATTTACTTGGACTCAAATATTGCTATTTGTTATGTCTGAATCTCTTTCATGGTAACTTGTTTCCTAGTGTATTCATAAATTTGGGATATAAAAATCATTTTTGAATTACTTTGTCTAAGGAGATCCTTTTTCAGCCCAGATAGATTGAATTTATTTTCCTCTGGAAAGGTGTTGCTTTTGTTTCTTTCAGGTGCCTCAGTGATGTCACTAACCTAATACAATGTCTATTATTACTTTGATTAATTTTTCAGCTAGAAATTCTTGGACCTTGAAGATGTTGTTAAATTTGTACTGCAAACTCAGCTGCGACAGACTTACATTTTTTAAAAAGTTATTTGAAACAAAACAAAACAAAACAAAACTTCAGAGCTATGGCCAAGAGATAAAAGCTTTGATTTCTCACTGTGCTGGTGTGTTGCATTGTCCTAGTTCATATACTTGAATGCTAGTATAGCTTTCTGAGGCTTCTGGCTGTGGGCAATAGTATCACTTTGGGTCCCCCACTTTATAAGGGCCCAAGGCCCTACTTGTCTCCCTTCCCCACCTGGTCAAGGCTAACCAGGAACTTCGCAGCATCAGCTCTTGTGCTTACCACTCTGGTTTTCTGCCCCATCTTTGTTGTAGTTTCCTGGATATTTCCCAAATTTTCCTGTGAGTTCAGCAGATAGTATTGAGAAGGATATGCATTTCATTTTTCATCATTTCTAGATGTCTTAAAATAGTAGATTATTTGGGTTATATAATCCATGATACTGTTTTAAAAGGAAGCTGTCCCCTTTGATTTTACTGAAGTTATTCTTAAAGTATGATATGTGTGCCATGCCTGGAATCAGTGTCCAACCCACTTCCTCCTCAGGCCTTCAGCCTTCCTGGTCTGGTGGTAAGGTTTCTGTTCTATGTATTGGATGACACCTCCACCCACTTTTTAAATGTATACTTGTTTACTTTTAGAGAACTTGTAGCTTAATTGAGAGATATGTCAGGGACATAGTCTCTTTAGGAAACATTTTAGTTGAAAAGTCTGCTTTATTTTCAGGAACGTTGACTTGACATGTAGGTATTTAAACACCATCCAGTCAAAAGCTGTGATGGTGAGGAGGTCTGCCTGTGTTTCAAAAAGTATTACATTGTGGAGACAGGTACTACTAAATAATGGAAACAGTAATCTGGTCTTCCACAATATGGTGCAGGCTATCTTCCCTGACAAAGTGCCCTTTTTTTCTTAATATTGTCTGATAGTCAATAGATAAACAAGGAAATTTGTAAAATTCTGATGCCCAAAAGTGTTGTGGAGGTTTATGCAAGGAATAATAATATATCATCAATAATTTTTAATACTGCCAAGTTATTAAAATAATTTTAAAGCTGATAATATAATACTTGGATAATAATAAAAGTTTGTCTATAAATTCAGCAGAAAGAATTTTAAAAGTGAGGTTTTACATTTACTCATCTAATTGGTAAGCCATGGAAATTACAGTTATGTTAAAATCTTTTTTTGTAGCTAGTCTGCTATGGATTATATTTTAGTTAGTGTCAGAGAAACTTAAAAAAGTATTCGTGCTTCAAAAACAATATAACGCCCCCATTTATTTTTGATAGACTGCAAAAGAGCTCACCTTTTCCAAAGGAAAGTAGAAAAAAAAGTGTATTTAAGAATTCTTTAAACTCCTCTATTATTTTAACCTATGACCTACAATTTCAGAGCTAAAAAGCTAATACACTAAAAAAGAAAATAAGTCAGAACAGTTAAGTAGGTCAAATTGTACCTACTGTATAATATATTTTATGATAGACATTTTAACAACACCATAATATCTGTGTTAGGGGATTTAACTGTAGTATATAGGCTTCAAGAAAGAATAAAATTAATTTCCATTGATATTGTCCTCAATCCAATAAGTTCATGTGGGAGGGAACAGGGAGTAATTCAAGAAAATTTAGAAATTGGGGTCATTAGAGACTTCTTTAGCTATCGATGTCATAGTTCTGTTAAGTATTTTATCATCTCTTCAATCTGAGATAATTTATTATACATCAAGGAAAGGAAAGAAGAGACAATTTTAATGTTTTTTTTTTTTAAGTTGGAGTCTCACTCTGTTGGCCAGACTGGAGTGCAGTGGCCGCTCTCGACCACCGCAGCCTCGACCTGCTGGGCTCCGGCGATTCTTCCGCCTCAGCCTTCCAAGTAGCTGGAACTACAGGCGTGCGCTACCACGCCTGGCTAATTTTTGACTTATTGTAGAGATGGGGTCTCGCCAAGTTGCCCAGGCGGGTCTCAAACCCGCGGGCTCAGGCAGTCCACTCACCTCGGCCTCCCAAAGCGCTGGGATTACAGGCTGAGCCACCGAGCCCGGCCTAATTTTTGATAGAAATCCAAAGAACATTAAAAGCACTTCTAGCAAACAAATTATAATCCAGTGCTTCATAAATACTATTTTTTATATTTGCGATTTGTGTGAGAGCTTCATTTCCTAATCTGTAAATTTCTACATGCAATTATATGTTTCCATTGGTTTACTTAGATGAAAATGCATTTACAGGAAATGTCATTATCTTTAAAGAAGCATTTATATTACTTGTGGATACTATGTTATTTATTTGAAATATGTTTTAATCATCTATGTTTGCCAGTGCCCAGATGACTTATATTAATTTACTCATTAGGTAAACATATATCAAGAATAAGCAGTATGCCATGCATTGAAGTAGACAACAGAGCCACAGCCCCAAAAGGACCCGTCACTTGCTATCAAGTGTTGGCAGACTAATGGAGAGAAATTTTCAGAGTGGTCATATGTATCTCACAATATTATCTGATCTTTTAGAACCCTAAAATGTTGTTGCTTTGGGAGTAACAATGCTATGCTACTTAGAGAACTTGTAAACAGCAATAGTTGTTTTTTTTTAAGTGCTGTATCATAACTTAAAAACAACTAAGTTTTGCAAAAAATTCATGTAGCATAAGCATAAATATGGTAATCCTGGACTGTGGCTCCTCCAAAACTCAATGACACACACTAAGTCAGACAGCTTGCATTCGGATTCTGCCCAAAGGTGGTAATGTTGATCAAACTTGAATGTTCCATTTGGTAAAAATTGAGGGCAACTAAAAGGGGTTGTTAGCACCTTAGGATAAGAGTCACGGAGCCATGTGCTTTATTTTTTAATGCAGTATTGAAGTAATTCTTGTTTTATTGTTTCATCAAAGAATTTCAAACATTTTCTTACCCAGAAGTTTGACAAATTTATCTATTGATTTAAAGATTGAACTATTTGGTAAAATTACTTTTTTTCATGAATAACAGTATGTATGTAGAAATGTACTTATATTTTCCAAACTTAGAGGTGCTATTTTTGAATACTTTTAAAATCAAATGAAATTTTGAAAATGAAATGTTAAATTGCAAGTTTAATGTATCTTTATTAATAAAGCGGCAGGGGGCTTATGATTATCTTATTGATAATCAAAATGTCTTTTAAGACTTGTAATGGTTCATGTAGTGCATTTAGTGTATTTACAAACCATGAACATGTATTGGATAAAGACTATGTCATCTGAAAGTCTCTGTTAGCCTGGAGGGGCACACCGCATCAACAATGGTACCTGCATAATGAACAATTTTGTATGCCTAACCCTGAATTGTACACTACATCTTTAAAATAAAAGGAAAAATAAAATCAGTATTTTTAAAGATATATTTGATACACATTATTTGTTTTAGAGAAATAAAACCTTAGAAAAAGAAACATGTATATCTATATTCAGAACAGAAACAAACGAAGTATAAATAAAGAGAGTAAAAATAGTAGCTGCATATTTGGTTTGAATAAAATAGAATAAATAAAATCTTTATAAATTTAAGATGGAGAAAAACCAAGACAGTTTACCTCATAGAAATTATTTTAAGTGCTTCACTTAATGGGTGAGAATCACATTGAATACTTACCATTTAAGTAAAAGGTATAGGTTGGTTTTGGTTATTTAGAAAATTGTTAATGGCACAAGGTTATGGATTTAATTGTATGAAACAATTAGCTCTGCATTAAAAAAAATCAACAACATCAACAAAGCTGTTCTACCAACACAAATCACACCATTAAGTGCGGTCATCCATCCCAGAGAAGCAAGCCAATGGTCCCAGCGGGATGGGTGTGACATATTTTCTCTCCTGGAAGAACAATTAAATACACATTTCCAGCTGTTGGCAGTTCTGCAGTGGCATCTTAATTTGGGAAGACATCTTTGAAACAGAAGTAGTGAAGGAGAAATAATCTCTAATAAAACAGCAAGCACAGAAGCCAAATTGAACATAACCAAAAGTTACAGAGTCACAACTGCCCACACTTAAAGATCTCAAGTTATGTGACAGTTTTGAACTTCAGATCAATCCCAAATCTTTGTTGCTTCTTAGCAGAGTTTCAGGATTTAGTCGTTATCAGTCAAGCCTACTAAGTAAGCATACCCAGGAAATGTCAGTGCACTTTTTGGTGGGGAGGGTACGGGTAATAAGTAGATATACCAAGAACCTTAGTAATAAGGCACTTCAGCAGAACTATAATTCCCTACGGTTATTTCTTATTTGTCCATCCAGAACTATCCTCTGTCCTTGATTTATACCTGAAAGCCTGACTCTTTTAAAGTGCATCACTCAGACTTTCTTTCCAACTAGTTTCCTCTTGGGTATGACAAATAGGTGTCACAAAAGATTAGAGGACAGAAGAAAGGTCAGGTTTTAGTATCTCTACTCCTCTCTCTGGTCTCTGAGCCTCAAAATATACATGAATAACAAGCAAGCTTGCTGCACCCTGCAGACACTTGCTTTCCTGCCCACTCAGATCTCTGGGATTAGACTCAGAAGGAGAGTTGCTGCTCAGTTTCTATTCTTTCCAATGCATTGATCTCATGGCAGGCTCGTTCTTCTCCTGGTCTTGTTTTCAAGTTTCAAGATATGTCCACTCATGTTCTTTTTTGTCCCTCTTGCTATGCTTACATATCATGATCTTAAACGTATTTCTGTAAATTTTGCATTTAGGAATACCTCAACCATAGAAAATTGCTCAAATTTTCAGGTAGATGAAATTTCACAAAGTGAACACATCAGTGGAACTAGTACCCAGAACAAGAAACAATATCATCTAGCGCCCCAGCAGCCCCTGTGTGCCCCTACCCCAATGCTAAAAAATACCTTTACTTCTGCCAGGAGAGATTTGTTTTGTTCCTTTTGAATTTATACAGA
Organism: Tarsius wallacei; assembly: GCA_963574415.1. NCBI lineage: Eukaryota > Metazoa > Chordata > Mammalia > Primates > Tarsiidae > Tarsius > Tarsius wallacei. Next base: position 3,048 of record CAUYQG010237757.1, on the reverse strand, counting down.
AGGAATCATGTGGTATATATCTTTTGTCTCTGGCTTTTTTTCACTCAACCTTATGTCTCTGAGAATCATCTCCTCCCTTCATCCTATTCTTCTAAAAAAAAGAGTTCATTAAAAATTTATAATTTCTAAATTTCCTCCTTATTTCTCTATTGGACATTCATGATCCTACTCTTACTCATGATGCACACTCTTGCTAAAAATTTTCCAACACCTTCAGACAGTCACTCCCAGACATAGATGTCCATTCTGCTTTCATTCTGAGTGCTATCTCAAGGCAGCTTTCTCTATGAATCTTATCTGATCAATCTCATTATTATGCCAATTTCAAGGTATACTAAAATTTTTGTCTTTAGCACATGTTTTGTATCTCTGTTCCTCACCCAACTCCACCCTCAAATATGGTGATGTGTTAATAACTGGTCAAATCCGGCAGAAGTCGCACCACTTTACATAATACTCACCCCAGACTTTCAAATCCAGAATCCCAAAGTGGTTGTCTGCCTGGGCCATGCAGACTCTGTCATACTTCATATCTTTATTTCCTTTAAAAAAAAAATACAACTTTCTGTAAAAGTATGTTTTTTTCTGTAAAAAATACCATTTACCTCAGTATGTAAACAACTCTCCTTTGGTTCCTTCCCTGACAACTAGTACAGAAAAGAAAATGTTATAGTAATCAGCATAAAAAAATGAACACAGTATGTCCTCCTACATACGAATCTTCAAGTTGCAAACTTTCAAAGATGTGAACATGTGTTCACATGTCAAACCGTGTTGTTTAATCTCATGTCTGGCATACATTGTCACATGCTGTACTATAAGACTAAATATGTTTGTGTGTGTGTGTTTTAAAATTTATTATGCGTGTGGAAAGTATTATAAAAGTACAGTACCATATAGCCGATTGTGTGAGTTGAGTACCTAGGCTAACTTTGCTGGAGTTATGAACAAATGTGCTCTCAGAATGGAACTTGTCCATATGTAGGAGACTTACTGTCCTGCTCATGTGAAGTTTAGGCACATTTCTCCCCACCAGTTTGAGCCAGTGATTTATATTGGTATAGGCAGACATGGGACTTATTTAAAAATCCTCACACCTCATATAATTCCTTGGTTTTGCTTTTAAAGTCTGCAGAAGCATGTAGCTATAGTTTCTTATTTTTTTAAAAAAAGCAAGGTTTGTCACTAGTAGAATAGGAATACATATAAAGCATTAGCATTTTCCATAATATTAACCAGGAAGTAATTTATGAGGCATTTGAAAGTCCATCCCAAACTAGAATTTATATTTTTTCCCTTATCCCCACATATTCTCTGTATCTCTTCCTGCCTCAGCACTCCCCCTGTAGTCTGGATCTAACTTGGTGTTGTTATCAGTACCTCCAGGTTTAATTTTTCTTCCAAGGTTCATCCTTGGAAAGAATCATCAACTTCCTGATTTGAATGGTGAATTAAACCCCTTTGAATCTTCAAAGGGAAATATAGAAAACCAGATCTCTCTTTGACTGCTTTCGGCGGTCTCTCATGTCATAATGATGTTTATTTGTTACACTCACAAAGTTTGTTTCATTACTTGGTATAAAGTGAGAATAGGATAATTTTTAAAAATGAAGAAATAAAATGTTATCCTGAGATAGCTGTAAGCATGAAGTCAGATAAATACCTTCAAAATGTGTTATTTATTTAAATAATTTCAATACCCTCCAAACCAAACCTTCAGAATGAAAAAAATTAAAATTACTTTTTTCCCTTATGTTTTACATATGCCAATTGGGAGGTGGGTTATGAAAAATAACCGATGGCAAAATCGGAATCATTTCATCATTGACATGAGGAGAATAAGAACTATTATGAATCTTCAACAAAAAAGAGGGAATTATAGCAATGTACCTTTATTCAGCAGCATGGTCATCTCCATATTTGTTCTGCTTTCTGCTTAGACAGAGGAAGTAGCAGAATTAAGAGCAGCACCATACAGGATCAATGAGAGTGTTATAAATAAAGTTATGTAATATCAACATTATGTAATTCATTAAGGCATTGTGGTCAAAACATAAGGATTCATGAGGCGCAGCTTACGGTCAGGTAGTGGAAGGAGGAAGACGAACTCGTAGAGGAAATGGGTGGAGGTCAGTAGCAACACAAATACTAGTGAAGCACGTGCTTGTACGAGAGGGAGCCTAAAAACCTGAAATTTATAAGAAATTGTGTAATATTCCATTGAGCATATGTACCACATTTTAAAAAATCCAGTCCTGTTTCAATTGGCAGCAGGGTTGGTTCCATGTTTTTGCTATTGTGAATAGTGCTGCAATAAACATGTGTGTGCAGGTATCTTTTTTGTAGAATGCTTTGAGTTCCTCCAGGTATACTCCCAGTTGGGGGATTGCTGGGTCATATGGAAGGTCAATTTCTAGTTCTTTTAGAAATCACCACGCTGTTTTCCATACAGTTGAACTAGCTTGCATTCCCACCAGTGATGTAGAAGTGTTCCCTTTTCTCTGCATCCTCACCAGCATCTGTTGTTTGTTTTAATGATGGTCATTCTGACTGGGATTAGGTGGTATCTCAATATGGTATTGATTTGTGTTTCTTGATTGATTAGTGAGGATGAGCACTTTTTTAATGTGTCTGTTGGCTGCTTGTATATTATCTTTTGAGAATTGACTATTCATGTCTTTTGCTCACTTTTTAATGGGGCTGTTTGTTTCTTTTCTTTCAGCACTTTTGAGTTCCTTGTACAACTTGGATGTTAGACCTTTGTCAGACATACAAGTTGCCAAATACTTTTTTTCTCATTCTGCCTGCTATCTTGATGGTTTATTTTGCTTTGCAGAAGCTTTTCAGTTTAATAAGGTCCCACTTGTCTATCTTATCTCTATGTCATGGACACCTAGGGTTTTGATCAGGAATTGGTTGTCTATTCCAATTTCTGAAACGGTGTCTCCTGTATTTTGTAAGATTCTTATAGTTTGAGGTTTTATGTTTAGGATTTTGACAGTGGAATATTACACAGTCATAAAGAAGGACAAACATACAGACTTTGCA
>CAUYQG010237755.1:0-11362 GCA_963574415.1 Tarsius wallacei | reverse complement strand
CTACAATAAACCAACAAAAAAATTAGCCAGGCACGCCCACCAGGAGGTATCCGTGGGGCGCCTCCACCCTTCACAGTTTTCCTTCTTTTTTTGGAGTTGGAGTCTCACTCTGTCGCCCAGGCTGGAGTGCGGTGGCATGCTCACGGCCACTGCAGCCGCGACCTGCTGGACTTAGGCAATCCTTCCACCTCAGCCTTCCAAGTAGCTGGAACTACAGGCGTGTGCCACCGTGCCTGGCTAATTTTTTTGTTGGTTTATTGTAGAGACGAGATCTTGCCAAGTTGCCCAGGCAGGTCGCGAACCCCTGGGCTCAGGCAATCCTTTCGCCTCTGCCTTCCAAAGTGTTCGGATGACAAGCATGAGCGACTGTGTCCAGCCCAGAGTTTTCTACATGCTTGTTTTTGTGCAGCTGTGGACTGGACGTGGATCTGTGGCGTGGCCTCCTTAGAAGTCTAGGCCTAACAACATGTGACAGTTTCCTTCGGGGCATTGTGAGAAAACATTTTTCAGCTGCATCTAGGTGCTGAAGACCTAATATCAGCCACCTGGGGTTGTGCAAATGATTTCCAGCATTGAACAAAATGGAGAGTGTTCAGAAGAACACATGAAAATGTAGACTTTTGGTTAAGAAGGAGGAACAGCAGATGGTTTACGTAGCATGCCCAGGAGCTGAGGGCCACCTGTCTGTCAGGGTCAGGACCACGAAGGGCTCACTGCAAGAAGCTGGCCTCCACTTCGCCAAATCCAGGCATATGTTCAAGGCCACCATGGTCCAGTGGCCAAGACTCCGACCAGTGAGAACAGCTGCTGGGCACATCCCTGGGGTGTCTCCATCCTGGATGAGCCCAACCGGCCCTCCCAGGCGACAGCTTCCTCAGTGGGGCCATTCAACATGTTACGTGTCAGTCTCTTCTCTGTGACAGCTCTGCCTGGGTCATGGTGCTCATGAGTGTTCACCCTTCTCAGGGTCTGGGCCCTTCCTGAGGGCACTGATGGGGTTCCACAAATGCTCATAGAACCTCCACTCTGCACCAGGCTCTGTGCTGCGCTTTAGGGAAGGAGAAATGAGAAGGAGTTGATCCCTGCCTCTCAGGGCTCAGCCTGACCACATAGCCGAGCACACACCACAGGGACTGCATGTCCCAGTAGAATGCAATGGAGGCCAGTAAAAGTGTGGCAGGAAGGAGAGCATGATGGCTCGTGCCTGCGATCCCAGCACTTTGGGAAGCCCAGGAGGAAGGCTTGCTTGAGCCCAGGACTTGAGACCAGCCTAGGCAACACAGTGAGACCCCCATCTCTAAAAAAAAAAAATCAAAAAATTAGCTGGGCCTGGTGGTGCATGCCTGTAGTTCCAGTTACTCGGGAGGCTGACACAGGAAGATCGCTTGAGCCAGGGGGTAGAGGCTGCAGTGAGCCATGATTGCATCACTGCACTCCAGCCTGAGCAACAAAGTGAGACCCCAACTCAAAAAAAGACAAAAAAAAACCCCATGTGGCAGGAGAAGGAGGGGGTGGAGCCTCCACACTACACAAAGGAAAAGCAATAAATGTGACTGTATTAAAAAATAAAGAAAAAACTCTGGAGTTTCTCCCACAGAGTAAACCAAGATAGAGTTTCCCTGGCACTCAGAAAGGAACAGATCCAGCAGCATGCCCATGAGTCTCCAAAGGAGGGATGACAACCACCCAGAGTAGAGAAGAAGGAAGAACTCCACCGACCTGGGCTAGACCTGACCAGACTCTTGCCTGTACCACCACTGCCCCCCACGGCCTCTGGACACAGTGGGGAGGTGAGTGACGGGAGTTCTGCGCTCCTGCCGCAAGCGAGCAGGGCTCCCTGGGCCTTGTGGGACCCCAGCCTCTCACGGCAAACCCCCTTTCCCACAGTCGTGCCCTGCCATGGAGGGGTGCAGGAAAGAAGCCTTGAGCAGTGCCAGCCGTCATTTCCCAGGAACTCAACACAGAGTGGCTGCCAGCCTGGGAGGGAATGGGCCCCAAGGGCAAACTGTGCAGCTGCAGACAGTGCCTGGCTGGGTGGGTTGCCTGAGAACACCTGAGGCCGGCTAACCTTGACATTCAGATCACAGACTGCTTGAGGCCAAGGGTGCTGGGTGGGACATGTTCCATGGCAACCTCTGCTCCCTTAGTGAAGTCTTCTGGGCACAAGAATATGGCTCCAGTGGCCAAGGACTCCCTCCTCATCCCCACTGGGGTAGCCAAGAATGCACACTTGTGGGTACTTCAGCCTTCTTCCCTTGCAATGCCCCAGAAGGTGCAAAACAGATGGAGAACTTGGGAACGCTCCAGAGTCCCAACCTTGGCCAGGCTGGCTGGGAATTCCCTTGGAGCAATACTCGCCAAGGAGAAACCCTACAACTGCCATCATCGCTGGCTTTCTCCCACAAGCACCACCTTCTGGCCAGAGACCAACACTACAGCCTACCACACGGGATATAACACCCCAGCTCTTGGGAGGCCTGATCCCAAGCACCAAGAAGCACCAGTTTCCAAGCCACTCCAGCACTCAGGATACTGTGAGCCATACAGGTACCCAGCACAGGACTGCCACTGCTGGCAACTGAGAAACTTGGCACACCATAGGCTATATATAACCAAGGGACCCCTACCGTGCCTACATCAGCCCCCACCAACCTCAACTAAGAAGAGATCATCTACCCAAATGAGAAGGAATCAGAAAAATAATTCTGAAAATATGAAAAAACAAATAAAGTAACCAGACAATAACCAGTATGATGAACAGAATAGTATCTTACATATCATGATTAACTCTGAATGTAAATGGTCTCAATGCCCCACTAAAAAGATATAGACTAGCAGATTAGATTAAAAAAATACACAACCCACTATCTGCTGTCTTCAGGAGACCCACTTAACTCACAAAGACTCCTATAGACTCAAGGTAAAGGGGTGTGGAAAAATATTCCATGCCAATGGAAACCAAAAACAAGCAGGAGTAGCCGTTCTCATATCAGATAAAACAGACTTTAAATTAACAACAGTGGCGCGGCGCGGACTGGTCCCAGCTCTTCAGCTGGGCCTTCTGTTTGTGTGTGGCACCCTCAGAAGACCAGCAGGATGGCTGCCAACAAGAGTAAAGGCCAGAGCTCCTTGGTCCTTCACAAGGTGATCATGGTTGACAGTGGCAGGGTTGGCAGTGGCGGGGTTGGCAAGTCGGCCCTGACGCTCCAGTTCATGTACGATGAGTTTGTAGAAGACTATGTACCTACCAAAGCTGACAGTTATAGAAAGAAGGTGGTTCTTGATGGAGAAGAAGTCCAGACAGATATTCTGGACACCGCCGGACAAGAGGACTATGCAGCCATTTCGTGACAACTACTTTCAAAGTGGGGAAGGCTTTCGGCTGGTGTTCTCCATCACAGAACATGAGTCCTTTACAGCAACTGCCGAGTTCAGGGAACAGATTCTCCGCATTAAGGCTGAAGAAGATAAAATTCCATTGCTCATTGTGGGAAACAAGTCTGACTTAGAGGAGTGGAGGCAGATGCCCGTCGAGGAGGCCAGGGGTAAGGCTGAAGAGTGGGGTATGCAGTATGTGGAGACGTCAGCCAAGACGCAGGCCAACGTGGACAAGGTGTTCTTCGACCTAATGAGAGAAATCAGGGCAAAGAAGATGTCAGAAAACAAAGACAAGAATGGCAAGAAAAGCAGCAAGAACAAGAAAAGTTTTAGAGAAAGGTGTTGCTTACTGTGAACGCCAGGATGGTGGATGAAGTCTGGTTGCGAAGGACATGGGGCTGGGTTCGTGGAGAGAAGGCTGGAGCTGACTCTTGCTTGTGCCTCCTGCTCTCCCCGGTCTCACTCACTCGCGAGCTTCTTTAAATGGGGAAAAATACTCGTGACTCAGTGACTAGCAGAAGAAGTAAGCCGTTGTTCACGCAGCAGGACAGCTGCTCTGTCAGGAGGTTTCGGAGTTTCCCTCTTGCCTCCCTCCCTCCCAGAAGCTTAACTAGGTATGCAGTGCTGCAGGTGGAAAACAGTCAAGTGTTACTTACAAAGAAAAAGTCACAGTGTCTTATTTTAATCCTGGTTTTATAACTTACCATCTTTTGATCCCAAACAAAAATGTCTTATTCGGTTTTGGAAGAGGTGGAGTAAGACACTCCCAACCTTCATCAGTTTAGCAGCAGTGCTGAATACAATCCATTTAGCTTTAATGACAATGAAAACAATCCACAGATTTTTTTGGATAAGTTTCTTGGCAACACCATGTTGAAGCATAGCTAAAAAAAATGAATTTGAATTGCGCCAAATAGGTTGATACCAAGTTATGAATCCTCCTCATATATGAAAAATGAAAGTTGTGAATTGCTTTCTTCGTACTTAAATATTGATCAGTTATAGTCTGTGTTGACTATTTTTCTCCTGTTACAGCAACTTGATTTTCTTGTAGGAACTTTTTTTGGTAGGCTAAGTGAAGACTCAGGAGTAGTGTGCATGGTAAATGACCCATTTTTTCCCAGTCATTTCTATTTTCTGAAGTTCTTTGGCTAAGTCTTCACCTAATTACCAGTTGCCTCCTTCTCCACTGTGAATGCATCTGTCTTCCTAATCATGGTCACTTGCATACAAAGGTTGAGTAAGCCTCTTCTTTGAAGTGTCACACAAATTCTTCTGAAAGATGTGATGAGTTAAAGTTGTATTCTAAGATCCTGAAGCCAGAGCCTAGGCCAGACCTTCTGCTGCCTCTCACGGAATTGCTCTGTAAGTCTACATTTAAAATTAGAAGTGGGGACAGATAGATAGCCATCATTCCTTACCTCTGAGAATTGGCTGCTGTTTCTAATGTAATCCTTTCCTGAGACAGCCATAGAATTAGAAGTAGAATTTTCACTGATGAGATATTGTAATTCTTTCTTGTTGTATCAGTGTTCTAAATTCAGCAATCAGAAAAATCAGGAAAGGAGCACTGTGATAAAAGCCCAGGATTGGGCACGTTTTCCCCATTTTTCAGAGGTAACATTTCATGTATAGGGATGGGGAGTGAATGGGAGTGGGGAGAGTGGGAACCTTTGGCATTATGGTTATTGCAGAGATTGTAGAAATTATGATCTGCCTGGAAAACAATCTTGGATCACCTCCCAAAGAATCATGGACTTTTTTTGAATAAAAAACAAAGCAGACAAATAGAAAAAAATAATAATAATAACAACAGTGAAAAGAGACAAAGATGGCTATTATATAGTTATAAAGGATGCAATCCAACAAAAAAACAGCAATTTTAAATATATATGCCCCTAACACCTGAGCCCTCAGCTTTGTAAAATAAATCCTACTAGACCTAAAAAAAGAGACAGACAGCAATACAATAATAATGGGAGACTTCAACACTCCACTGACAGTGATAAACAGATCATCAAGGCAGGAAGTCAACAAAGAAACACTGGAGTTAAACAGGACTCTAGAGGAAATGGAACTAACAGACATCTACAGAACATTCCATCCCAAAACTACAGAATACACATTTTTTCTCATCAGCACATGGAATATTCTCCAAGATATGATAGGCCACAAATCAAGTCACAAAAAACTAAAAAAAAAAAAAAATCAAAATCATATCAAGCACCGTCTCAGACCATAGTAGAATAAATCTAGAAATTAACTCCAAGAAGAACTCGTGAAACCAAAGATATGGAAGTTAAACAATTTGCTCCTGAATGATCCTTGGGTCAACAATGAAATCAAGATAAAATGAAAAAAATTCCTTGATTTCTTGAAACAAATGACAACAATGAAACAAGTTATCAAAACCCCTGGGATACAGCCAAAGCTGTGCTCAGAGGAGAATGTATAGCACTAAAGGCCTACATTAATAAGACTGAAAGATCACATATTGACAACCTAACATCACACCTCAAGGAACCAGAAAAACATGAACAAGCCAAAAAAAAAAAATTAAAATAAAGTAAAATAAATTCTGCTTAACAGAAACAACCATAAAATAAAACAAAGTGCAAAGCAATTTAAGCACAGTAAAAACACAAATAAGTATGTGAAGAAAAATTGGCAAAGTACTTTTCTTGAATATATAAAGCTCCCTTACAACCGTTTTCACACTTCACTAATTCCCCACCAGCTGGTTCCAGCCTTCAAATACTCCTTCACAAACACAGGAGACTCTCTGCCCCCTTGTCATCCACACAAGTCCAGCCACTTTTGGCACTCAATGCCAAGCACAAGAGAAACAAGGGTGGATGGAAGGAAAGTGACTTTTATTTCCAAAAGACGCAGATGGGGAAACGGCCAGGCTCATGCCTCAAGGAAACCATTTCAAAGTCTTGGGCTGAAGGTAAGGAATTTTATAGGGAGAAAATGGCATGACGGGTGTTTGAGGGTGGTGCAGGATATAGGGCTACAGGTCTTGCTTCAATGACCACCCTGAGTTGCTGTCAACCTGAGGCGCTAGCTGACATCATCTTAGTTGTCAGGGTATGGATGACCCTCCCAGAGGTGATTTCTAAATCTTATCAAGGGGTCCCCTGGCATTGGGGAATTCCAAGCACAGTTTGTTCCAAGATTAGCCTCTGGAATTTCTCAAGCACGTATGCAATTAGAGTAATGGATATGTGCTTAATTGTAATCATAGGATCACTGTGTAAGAGGAGGCCAAAGAGGAAAAAAAAGAAAAAAAAAAAAAAACCTTAGCTTGTTTCTACAAGCTGCATTGTGAAGCTAACAACAACAACAACAACAACAACAACACTGGTTGGGATTCTCAGTTACACCCTCTTCTGTAGCATCTGCTAGGTAAAATGCCAAATTTGGCTGAACCAAATTTGCCTTATTTTCTAAACCTGACAGAAAAATATTGCTGACAAAATAACAAAAACAGGCTGACAGCTTTCACTTTGAATTCCTGACTGCCAACCTCCCAAGGCCAGATCTGCTCAGCAATCCCATCAAGTTTTTCTAGTAAGCTCGTTTTTACTGGGCCCAAGATGGTTCCTTAAGTTCATCTGTTCTCAAACCCCAGTCATCCTTGCCCATCCTTTGCTGGAAAACCAAGACCTTGACTGGGCGCCCCAGCTCCCCACCACCAAGTCCTTATGCTCACCTTCATGCATCCCCCTGCTTCTTCCAGTTAAGTTCCAGAAGCCCCCATCTCAGTCATGCATAGCAATAGTAACACTGATGGTAACAACAACACAGCAAACTTTTTACGGCACTACACTGTAGCGGGCGTTGTTCTGAGCCTCAGATGGACACTCAAGCCTTGTCAACAACCCATCAGGTCTCTAGGGAAAGTTATTTTCATCCTTTCTGTAAGTTTGCAAGGACTGCCATTATAGAGTACCACAGACTAGTGAATAGAATAACAGAAATTTATTTTATCAGAGTGCTGGAGGCAGGCTAGAAGTCTGAGATCACGATGCCGACAGCACTGGTTTCTCCTGAGGCCTCTCTCCTTGGCCTTCTCACTGTGACCTCATGTGATCTCCTCTGTGTGTGTGTGTCTGTGTCCTAATCTCTTATAAGGACACAGGTTGGATTAGGGCCCACCCTTATGACATCATTTTAGTTATTTCTTCAAAGACCTTACCTCCAAATAAAGTCACATTCTGAGGCACTGGGGATCAGGATTTCAACACAGAGATTTGGGGACAGGGACACAATTCAGCCCATAACACTCTCCTCAATGACTGTGTCAGACTTTTCCTCCCTCAAATATCCCATAGCCCTATTTCTTTCTCCATTTCAGTGATAAGCTCATCCATAAATGACTGAGAAAACAGTAGCTCTCAGACAGGAACTTTCACCCTCGTTCCCCATACCCCCAAATCTCTAGTCTTGCCTACCTCTGTGCACCTCTGGTCCTCAGTCCCCTTGATGCAGTGGGCTGGCAAGGCACTATTCTCCCATCACAGATCATTCCCTGTCTTGCTGCTCCTCAAGGACTGCCTCTTCTGAGGTCCCCACATCTTTTGCATCCTTGGGCTGTCCCTCACAGCTGCCTCACCCCCACCAACACACGGCCTCCACAAGCTCCCATCTGAAGAATCCTGCGTGGACCCCACACCTGCCTCCGCCCACAGCTGGCCTCTTCTGCTGGCCTCTAGCATCAGGCTCCTGGTAGGTCATCCAGGTATGCTCTTGCCTTGCTGTTCCCTCCAGACCACCCCAAGAAGACCCACCCCACCCCACTCAGCAACTACTCCTGTCCTGTCAGGACACAGCTATGCTCATCCTCTCTCCACTCCTCAGTCAATGTCTCTGTGCATTTGACCCCCTTCACCATCCTCTCGTTCTTGTCTCTTGGCTCCCATAATGTCACACAGTCCTGGTTCTCCTGCCTTGCCGGTTACTCCTTCTCAGGAGCCTTGGCTGCTTCTTGTCTGGTCTCTAAGGGTTGAGGTGCACAGTGTCTGTCTTGGGTATGTGCCTTCCTCCTCTTTCCCCCTAGGTAACCTCATCCAGTTGGTGAATCTAAATGCCATTCACAGGGTCATGATTCCCACATTGCTGTCTCTACCCTACACTTTGCATCCAAGTTTCAGGCTCCTTATATGAATGCCTGATTGTTATATTTATGTTTTGGGGGGTATTTTTTTTGAGTTGGAGTCTCACTCTGTTGTCCAGGCTGGAGTGCAGTGGCACACTCACGGCCACTGCAGCCTCAACCTGCTGGGCTCAGGAGATCCTTCCACCTCAGCCTTCAAGTGGCTGGAACTACATGCATATGCGATCACGCCTGGCTAATTTTTTAATTTATTGTAGAGATGAAGTCTCACCAAGTGGCCCAGGCTGGTCTCGAACCTGTGGGCTCAGGCAATCCTCTCACCTCGGCCTCCCAAAGTGCTGGGATTATAGGCGTGAGCCACTGAGCCGGGCCTATTTATGTTTTGATTGAAGCAATCGCCACAATCAAGCAAATGCACTTATCCACCCCCTCAAATAGTTACCTGTGCGTGGGCTCAGAACACTTAAGGTCTACCCTCTTGGCAGATTTCAAATGTATGATAACACTATTGTTAACTCCAGTCACATTGCTGTACATTAGCTAACCAAAGCGTATTCATCTGGTAAAACTGAACCTTTGTAAGCCTTGACCAACATCTCTCTATCTTCCCCTGCTCCTGGCAACTACCATTCTCCTCTTGGCTTCTATGGGTTGACTGTTTCAGATTCCACATGCAAGTAAGATCGTGTAATGTTTGTCTTTTTGTGCCTGGCTTATTTCACTTGACATAATGTCCTCAAGATTCATCTGTGTTGCCACAAATGGCAAGCTCTCCTTTTGAAGGCTGACTAATATTCCACTGCACATGTATAGCATCCTTTCTTTATCTAGTCATCTGTCAACAGATATCTAGGTTGTTCCCACATCTTGGCTACTGGGGGTAATGCTGTAAAGAACACAGGAGTGCAGGTGTCTCTTCCAGATGCTGATTACATTTCCTTTGGATACACACCTGGAAGTGGGACTGTGAGATCACAGGTATTTGTATTTTTAGTTTCTTGAGGAACCTCTGTAGTGTTTTCCACAATGGCTGTGCCAACTTACATTCCCACCAACCAGGTACAGGGTTCCTTTTCTCCACACTTGCTGGCTTTTGTGTTTTCAACTGTGTCCATCCTACAGGTGTGAGGTAATGTCTCTATGGTTTTGATCTGCATTTCCCTGATGATGAGTGATGTTGACCACTGCTTCATAGACCTGTGGTCATTTGTATGTCATTTTTTTGGCTATCGAATTGTATGAGTTCCTCATATGTTGCAGATATTAACCCTTAACAGATACATGGTGTGCAAAAACTTTCTCCCATTCCACAGGTTGCCTTTTCATTCTGTAGTGGACTGTCCCTTTGCTGTGCAGAAGCTTCTTAGTTCTAAGATCTGGTGGAAGGCAAGGATGGTCACTCTCACCACAACACAGTACTATACTAGAAGTCCTGGCCAGAGCAATTAGACCAGAAAAAGAGAGAAAAGGTATGCACATCAGAAAGGAAGACAAAAAATTATGTTTGCAGATGACAAAATTATATATGTACAAAACCCTAAAGACTCAACAAAAAAGCTGACAGAAATAATAAATGAATTTGATAAAGTTGTAGAATACAAAATCAGCATACAAAAACCAGTCACAATTCTATACACAATGAACTATCTGAAAAGGAAGTTAAGAAAACAAACCTATTCACAGTAGCAACAAAAAGAATACTCAGAAACACAGAGCGAAGACAAACACACACTGTGCACTGGTCCATGCAGTCAATCCACACCAGCAGAGCATCAGAAGTTTGCCTTTACAGGAAGGACAGAAGCACACACTCGTTGTCTTGCCCAGGGCGCATGAACTCTCCTCCTCTTTGTTCCATTAGAGTCTGTGGGATCTTGACCCTCTGCTTGGCTGCTCACCCTTGAGACTGATAAATCAAGGGGCAGGGAACTGGTAGAAAGAAGTTTATTTCTGAGTTCAAATCCAGGGAGCAGAGCCAGACTCGAGGGCTTTCTAGAATGGTTCTGGTCACCTTCCAGGATTTTACAGTTCACTTTTATAGTCCAGAGTTGTTGGTACATATACATTAGCCACTGACCAGCAGAGCACTGAATAGACCTTAAGCTACAGCTGCATTTTACATTTAGATAGTGACATTTAGAGTAAAGGAAGTTTACAAGGCCTAAGACATCATGCATTGCAAAAGTTATGCAAATCACAAGGTTTACAATTACACTGATACTGTATTGTTCAACCTATGACTGTTAAGGAAGGAAGGAAATAGGGGTTTACCTCTTTGGGTGTAGTCCGCAGGGAAGTCAAGGATGCCCTGAAGCTGTTTACTGGGAGTGCATAGAAGACTGGGGAACCCTCAGTGATGTGCTCAGGAATGTGCAGTAGCACTTGAACCCTTGCCATGCCCTTCTCTAGAGGCTGTGGCAACATGGCAGACGTTAGCGGGTCTCTGTATCACCTTAGTATTTCAAAGGGCATTCTACTGAAGGTTTCAAGTCATGTAAACCCGATGAGCAGGGTGTGTTGGTGTTACCGATTCGTGAGATTTTGAGGGGTCCAGCGATTTATGGCATGACACAACTTCTCCTCTAAGCTAACGGACAATGCCTGTTGGGTGTGGGCCCAGAGTACTCGGGCTCTGCAGCAGATCTGTTCTGTCATTAGGGCCACAGGACCCAGCACACCTGAAGGCAGGATTTTGTTACCTAATTCCTGGGTCAGAGCAGTATTCCCAGGTCAGTACATAGAGGCTGCCTTCAAAAGCCAAGGAAGCCTACCAGGTTCCATACTTCTTTCTTAGTGGTGGGAGATGAGAGGTACAACTTCTTTAGCAGGGTATTACTTATGAAAACACACACACACACACACACA
>CAUYQG010237754.1:0-11862 GCA_963574415.1 Tarsius wallacei | reverse complement strand
AGTAGTCCCAGCTACTCAGGAGGCTGAGGCGGAAGGATTACCTGAGCCCAGAAGGTCAAGGCTGTGGTGAGCTGTGATCAGAGTGAGACTCTGACTCAAGAAATAAAAATAAAAAAACAGAAGTGCTGCCTTTTGACTGCCATTCTCCATGCCTATCTCCCTTCCTTCTCTGCCTATTCTTCTCACCAGAGTAATCCCTGTGTGTGGTGTTATGACCTCCCAAACTTTTAAAATGTACATTTGTTATACATATAAAGGCTCCATAGAAATGATATATATATATGTGTGTGTGTGTGTATATATATTATTGTACCATGTGTGTTTATGTTAACATAAAAAATATCATACCTTATGCAGCAGGCTTAGTCCTTATAGCCAAAAACTTGAAACAACTCTTCAGATGCCCTTCAAGGAGCAAGTAGTTAAACAAATGGTTGAAGTAGCTGTGGGAATGGAGAGAAGTGTTTGGAGGTACATACTGGAGAATGGGCAGGACACAGTCATAGGTCGTTTATGAGACGAGAGATAGAACATGAGGAAACAGTTTGCTTTTTTGTGTGTGGTAGTTCTTCAATGATATATCTTGGAGATCTATGTAGTAGAGATTTCTCTCATTATTTCAAAATACTGTAAGATATTCCAAAGTAATAATAAGCTTATTTAGCTACTTTCCTACGAATGAACATTTTGGGTTTTTTCCAGTTCTTGCTACTATAAACAACTTTGTACATCTTATACACAAATACCAGTGTTTCTCTAGGAAAGCTCTCAGCTGGGAACAGTGTCGTCCTCCAAGGGACATCTGGCAATGCCTGGAGACATTTTTGGTTGTCACAATGTCGGGAAAGGTGGTGTGCTACTGGAATCTGGGTAGAGGCCAGAGATGCTGCTAAAACGCTCTACAGTATACAGGACAGCCCTGCAACGAAGAATTATCCAGTAAAACACTAAAGCCAATGCCATTTTTGGCTTTTGTTAGCATAGATTCTGCACCTGGTATGGATTTATGTGTCAGTTAATTATTGCCGTGTAACAAATCACCCCAGAACTCAAGATAACTAACATTTTTCATGATTCTATAGGTTAGATGAGCAGTTCCTCTGAGATAACTCATGCAGCTGCAGCCAACTGGACAGTGGTGGGGCTAGAAAAGCCAAAGCAGCCTCATATGTCTGGCAGTTGGCACCAACTGTCACTTAGGGATGCCTCAGTTCTCCATGTGGCCTCTCAGCCTCCAGCAGCCTAGACCAGCTAATTTATGTGGTCATGGCATTGTTCCGAGAGGGCAAACAGTGAAACTGGATGGGTTTATTGAGACCTGATCATAGAATTCACATGGCATCCCTCCTGCCACATTCAGAATTCTTATAGCCCCACTTCTACAGCATTTTGTCAAGACAAGTTGCATAGTCAGCCTGTATCCAAGAGCAGGAAAGAAGACTACCTCTTGCTGGGAAAGGCAGCTTCTGCCAAGTCACACTGAGCAAAATTGCTGATTGTGAGGATTAGAAGAGAAGTAGTTTGAGCTTTAGGATGGCATAAGGCTGATGATAGTGTTCATCGTAGACACAGAGAAGTCTTCAGAATACCACGCTCTAGAATACTGAAATAAACTGAGGACAGTGGCTCATTTTTATTGATAAATGCCTAAAAGTCACAGATTACTTATATTCATAGTGTAAAGGTCATGTGAGTCTTTATCTTTCTACCCACAGTGTCTAGTACATAGGATCTCCATAATTTTTTGTGACATTGAACTGAAATGACTAACTGCCAGCCAAACAATTCTGTTCATCCTTAGCAGTTTCAGGTTTAACATTCCAGGATTTGTGTATTCAAGAATGATTCTGAAAGCCCATGATGTCATTTACAGTTGCTGAGTCATGAGTATAACTCATGAATCATGCTGTGAGAATCATGTTGTGAGGCTGGTATGCTAGAAAAAACCCTAGCTATCAAGTGAGGTTTGTTCATTGCTCAGTTTCTATGTTTCAACACAGCTTCTTTGTTCTCAGCCTATTCTAGTGTGAAATCTCATGAAAAAGACCACTTCATTTCCAATTTTACTTTACTGAATTTTATTGAGACAACATACTATATGCTATATGTCAGTGTAAAACTTGTGAAGACCTTGGCATCTATCTCTGTGGCTGAGTAAAGAGGCAGATGTGTGTGCCTAAGCTTCCGGCTGGAAAAACTGCTGGAAATGTCACTATCTTAAGGATGCTCTTAAGACGTACTTTGAAAAGGAAAGCCACAGTTCTGAGGAGTACTGTTGGAACAGACATGCAGACTCCTCTGCCTCTGCTTACCTGCTGTGTGGCCAAACTATAAACTTCTAGGCACCATGCCAGAGAGGTACCCTGGGTGTAGAGCTAGAACATGAATGCTAAAAAGAAGTCAACAGTTAAAATGTGTGCTTATCTTTCATGACTACTCACTTACTGCTTAAGCATTCTGTTGACAAGTAAAAATGGAAGAAATGATAATGCTTTGATCCACTGGTCCACTTGACTTTTTTTTCCAATACAAAGGTATGCTTGTGACCAAGAGGATCTGTGGGTATTGTATCAATTTTAACTTTATTTTTGTTTTACTATTATTCATTCATTTAAATTGATGAATGTTAAGGGCAGCCAAATCTCCTGTTTTATAAAACTGTAGGAATAATAATAGAGCATATTAACTTTCAGTGTTCATTTTATAATATATAGGAAAAGCACTGGGTTTAAGTTCTTAATGACCTTTGTCCTTTTGTTTTACCTGGCATATTATAATCTACAACCTATTATTATTATTATTATTTTTGAGTTGGAGTCTCACTCTGTCACCCAGCCTGGAGTGCAGTGGCCACTCCCGGCCACTGCAGCCTCGACCTGCTGGGCTCCGGCGATCCTTCCGCCTCAGCCTTCCAAGTAGCTAGAACTACAGGCGTGCACTACCACGCCTGGCTAATTTTTTGATTTATTGTAGAGATGAGGTCTCACCAAGTTGCCCAGGCGGGTCTCGAACGCACAGGCTCAGGCAATCCACTCACCTCAGCCTCCCAACGTGCGGGATTACAGGCTGAGCCACCGAGCTCGGCTTAACCTATTATTATACTCTATAACAGGACAGATGCCGGGTGTGGTGGCTCATGCCTGTAATCCTAGCACTTTGGGAGGCTGAGGTCAGAGAACTGCCTGAGCCCATGGGTTCGAGACCAGTCTGGGCAACTTGGCAAGACCTCGTCTCTACAATAAATAAAAAAATTAGCTGGGTGTGGTGGTGCACACCTGTGGTTCCAGCTACTTGGAAGGCTGAGGTGGAAGGATTGCCTGAGCCCAGCAGGTCGAGGCAATAGTGTCAGTGAGCATGTCACTGTACCCCAGCCTGGGTGACAGAGTGAGACTCGGATTCAAAAAACAAAACAAAAAAAACAGGCCAGGTGATTCTACAAAGGAAGATCACAGAATAAGAATACATACATGGCCAGACTCGGTGGCTCAGCCTGTAATCCCAGCACTTTGGGAGGCTGAGGTGAGTGGATCGCCTGAGCCCATGGGTTTGAGACCCACCCAGGCAACTTGGCGAGACCTCATCTCTACAGTAAATCAAAGACTAGCCGGGCGTGGTAGTGCATGCCTGTAGTTCCAGCTACTTGGAAGGCTGAGGCGGAAGGATCGCCGGAGCCCAGCAGGTTGAGGCTGCGGTGGCTGGGAGCATGCCACTGCACTCCAGTCTGGGCGACAGAGTGAGACTCCAGCTCAAAAACAAAACAAAACAAAACAACATACATATCTAAAATAAAATAGAAGTCACATTTAGGAACTTGTTTACCTCCAGCTGCAAGAAAATGTAAGATAAATCATTTGGAATCATTCTGCTTAAAATGTATTACAGGAGGAAGTCTGACAGGAGCTGTATTTAATCCAGCTTTGGCACTTTCACTACATTTCATGTGTTTTGATGAAGCGTTCCCTCAATTTTTTACAGTATACTGGCTGGCTCCTTCTTTAGGTAAGCATATTTCTGTTTAGTATGTCTGAGAGATTAGAATGCTATGATATGATGTGGAATGTCACTATAACACTGTCAATTTCCAAAGCCAAACTAAGCACAAAAAATTAATGAAAATGGTAGTTAACATGCTTTTATTTTGTGTAGCAACCTTTAAAACTGTTTTTCTCTTCAAAGAAACAAAATCTAGTTAAGGGTAGTCAGTTTAAGGTAGTGTTTTAAGAAACTCTAAGATCTGAGCACAAAAAAAGAAGTGCTTACTTCCAGCAACATGTCTTTTTTTGCTGAAGAAATTTGCTTTTTGGGTGGGGCACAGTGGTTCACACCTGTAATCCCAGCACTTTGGGAGGCTGGAAATGGGAGAATTGCTTGAGCCCAGGAGTTTGAGACCAGCCTGGGCAACATAGCGAGACCCTGTCTCTGCAAAAGAATAAAAAAATTGGCTGGATGTGGTGGAGTGTGCTTATAGTCCCAGCTACATGAAGGGCTGAGGTAGAAGGATCACCTGAGCCCAGGTCAAGACTGTGGTGAGCCATGGTCATGCCACTTACTCCAGCCTGGTTGACAGAGTGAGACCCCAATTTAAAAAAAAATAGAAGTTTGTTCTTTCAGATTTGTGAGCTCCTGATAAAGTATCATTTTGTTCATTTGACTGATTTTACAGAAGAGCATGAAACAATGAATATCTGTATTAAGCATAGTTTAAAAATTATCCACAAGTTACACTCCCATTACTTCCATCTGGATCAGATATATAAAACTCTTCTATAAAGATAGGTCAAGGCCGGGCGTGGTGTGTCACGCTTATAATCCCAGCACTTTGGGAGGCCGAGGTGATAGGATTGCCTGAGCCCACAGGTTTGAGACCTACCTAGGCAACTTGGCGAGACCTCATTTCTACAATTAAAAAAAAAATTATCGGACGTGGTGGCACATGCCTGTAGTTACAGCTATTTGGAAGGCTGAGGTGGAAGAATCGCCTGAGCCCAGCAGGTTGAGGCTGAGGTGGCCGTGAGTGTACCACTGCACTCCACTCCAGGTGACAGAGTGAGACTCCAACTCAAGCAAAAAAAAAAAAGATAGGTCAAATACAAAAAAACTTCTGCATATAAGGTATCAATTTAAAAAAATTTTTTTTAGTCAACTATTTAAGACTGATTTATAACTCATATCTATAAGTGAATATGAAGATGCCTGGCCCTCCATTAATTCCTCCTTCTTTTTACCCAGTGTTTAACATATTGTTTCTTGTTGCTCATTAAAAATAAAAATGCACATACATATAGGAGGGAACACTGGCACAACAGGTTTGAATAGCTATCATACTTTACTCTTCCCATTCACCTTCCATTTCTTTAACTCACACTGAGTATCTGTTATGGTCAATAATAACTATAGACCTAAACGTGAATATCAGAAAAAAACTGCATTTTAAAATGCTAGTAATAAGGTCAGGTGTGGTGCCTCATACCCATAAACACAGCACTTTGGGAGGCTGAGGTGGGAGGACTGCCTGAGCCCAGGAGTTCAAGACCAGTCTAGGCAACATAGCAAGACCTTGTCTCTACAAAAAATAACAACAAAAATTAGCTGGGCATAGTGGCGTGTGCTCGTAGTCCCAGCTGCTTGAAAGGCTGAGGCAAAAGGATCCTAAGCCCAGATCGAGGCTGTAGTGAGCCATGATTGTGCACTCTACACTCTGCTTAGTGGCAGAGTGAGACCCCGACTCAAAAAAAAATAAATTTTTTTTTTTTTTGAGTCGGGGTCTCACTCTGTCGTCCAGACTGGATGGAGTGCAGTGGCCGCTCCCAGCCACCGCAGCCTCGACCTGCTGGGCTCCGGTGATCCTTCCGCCTCAGCCTTCCAAGTAGCTGGAACTACAGGCGCGTGCTACCACGCCCGGCTAATTTTTTGATTTATTGTAGAGATGAGGTCTCGCCAAGTTGCCCAGGCGGGTCTCGAACCCACGGGCTCAGGCAATCCACTCATCAGCCTCCCAAAGCACGAGATTACAGGCTGAGCCACCAAGCCTGGCTGGAAGCCCTTTTCAAGATGGAGGCCTGGCTGTGATTAGGCTTAAGTGTGGTCACGGTTCCCTGGAACATCTGGTGGTGGTGTTGTGGTGGCCCCCTCAGAACATGAGCTTTTCTTGCTCGAATTCTGGCCTGGGTCTTGAGTCCCTTTGGAGGAGGACAGGAAGTAATGCTAGTCTCATTAGCAATGCCTGATGACTCTTAAGCTCCTAATACCTCAAGCGCTAGGCAGGTTGTTGGACTAGAAAATCATGCTGGCCTTACAAGATAGGTACAATTCTAGCAGTTTGTTTTCTTTTTGTTTTTAAAATCAGTGTGTAGTGAAGTAAACTGTGTGTGTGTGTGTGTGTGTGTGTGTGTGTGTGTGTGCGCGCGCGCGCGCTCTTGTGTGAAATTTAAGACATGCTTGTCAGGTGACCACTACCAGCATCCAGACACAGAGCAGCTCCATCACCCCCAGAACTCTCAGGATATTGCTTTTATAGTCTTTTTTTTTTAGTTGGGATCTCACTCTGTCATCCAGGCTGGAGTGCAGTGGCATGATCACAGCTCACTGCAGCCTCGACCTCCTGGGCTCAGACTGTCCTTTGGCCTCTACCTCCCAAGTAGCTGGGACTACAGGTGTGCGCCACCATGCCTGGCTAGTTTTTTACTTTTTAGAGGCAGGTCTTGCTATGTTGCCCAGGCTAGTCTGGAACTCCTGGGCTCAAGCAATCCTCCCTCCGCGGCCTCTCAAAATGCTGGGATTCCAGTTGTAAGCCGCCGCACTTGGCCTACCCTGAACGTTTTATTTTTTTCTCATGTGACTTCCCTGCAGAAGGTGGGCTGCTCTCTCTGGGTGCTCCGCGATCCTGGCTTCTCCCCTCCTGGCTCTGCCCTCCCCAGGTGTGTGGACCCTCCCCTTAGCCTGGCAGTGGCTGGGAGAGAAAGGAGCAAGGGGTGCGGTGGGGGAGGTGGCAGGTCGAGATGTGGTCAAGCTGTGCTGCCGTCACTTCTGCGCACACTTCCACGTCCAGAACTCAGGGACTTGGTCATACCCATGTGCAGGAGAGGTCAAGAGGATGACCCCACTGCGAGCCCAGGAAGAACAGGCTTAGATGAGTGTGTGAGTGAGCACATCCCTGTGCGGGTCACTGAAGTCGCTGTTTTTCAGCCTTCCACCATTCTAGTACCTTCATAATTTTTGGCATATTCTTAAGCAGCGTGTGTTATTTACTTAGTGGTACTTTTTTAATGACTTAGTTTTTTTAACTCAACACTTTTATTGATAACATAAAAATAACTTTGTAACATCTTTGAAAATGGAAAAGTAATATCACCTGCATAAACTGATACAAAGAACCGCAACACTGTTCAGTTCTAGCTAGATGGGGGACTGAAATTGTTGTTAAAAAAGAGATACTGTTGCTTGATACTTTATTGTGCTGGAAACAAACAAAAACAAACAACAGAAGATACCAGAAGTGCCAGGGAGGAGATATTAAAGATCGAATTGTATCACACTTTCTCATTTATATTCTCAGAATACTCAAAAGAGTTGAACAGGCCAGGCATGGTGGTGGCCCATGCCTGTGATTCCAGCACTTTGGGAGGCTAAGGCAGGAGGATTGCTTGAACCCAGGAAGTGGAGGCTGCAGTGAGCCGTGATGCTCCAGTGCACTTCATCCTGGGCAATAGCGTGAGACCTTGTCTTGAGAGAGAGCGTGGAGGGGGTGGGGGAGAGAGAATATGAGAGAGAGAATGAGAATAACATTCTCATTGTGAGGGTTGATATCATTTAACCACCAGCTTCTCATATTACCTGATGTCACCCTAGTCTTCACTGGCGGCATGGGTGTTACACTTTGGGAAGTACTGGTTTAGGGGACAGCCAGCAGGCAATCAGATCCAAAACTTGCCACAGGGAGAGGTGGATGAAAGTGCCCCTCTCACCCTGTGGCACTCATCAGTGTGCAGAGGACTTTATAGTTTGTAAATTTTAGCACCTTGACCTGTGAGGCAGGAAAGCATGGTATCACTTTACCATTGGGAAAACTGAGGCCCAGAGCCGGGCGTGGTCCCCTTGGGGTCACACAGTAGATGTGGGTGCTCTGTCCATGGTCCCTGGCTGCCATCTGTGACCAAGTCCATGTGTACTGGGTGGGGGTCATGTTTATTCATGCTGTCCTCCCATCTCTCTGTGCCTGTCATCCGTCACCTGCCTGGTACCTGTGGCTGCATTTGCACAGGAACACTGGCCTCCCCGACCTGCTCCAATGAGCCAGGAAATCAGAAGGCAGCCCTGGACTTGCTTGGGAACTTGTCACCGAGTCACTGGCCCAGTGGGTGACAGTGTTGGCAGGTACTGTCTGCTGGGGATGGCCCAGCTGCGAGGAGGGCTGCCACGGGTCCCTGTGTGTCTGGATACGTCCCAGCGTGTAGCCCCCCCATGCCCCACCCATCCCATCATAACCACACCAAGCCCACCTGTTATACACCCAGGCTTCCCAGGGTCTCGCAGCAACAAAGCCAAATGGATTGATTCTCATTGTGGGATGAGGAGGTTGAGGCCCAGGGAAGTTGGATTTGTCCATTCATTCATTATTATTTGGAGGAATTCTGGGAAAACAGTGCTGACATGGTTCATCTTCAAGGCGACTCCAGGCTACAGGGGAGATGGACAGAGCAGCAGGGGACAAGCAGTTGTACAAGTGGGTATTTCCATGGCAATAATCACGGAGGAAGGAAAGTGGTGTGTGAGGGAGAGTTACAGAGCTCACTGACGGCTTGGCCAACTAGCACCCCTCCAAGAGATCTTCCCGGGTTGCCTCCCGAGTCTGACTTGAGTCACTCACCACCCACTGATTGCACCTTTTACAGCAGTTGGACAGGCTCTTGGGTCACCCAGCACAGCCGCAGTGATGTGTTTGTGTGGTGGTCATTTTGCATCCATCTGCCTTGGTGAAGTCCACGCTCTTGAGTGCCAGCCTGTCTATTTGGTTGTCACAGGGTCCTGGGGCCGAGCCCAGGCCTGCACAGGGCAGGGGCTTGGTGAATATTCACTGGATGAAGAAAATGGAGAAGCAGGGGGTGCTGGCTGAGACCCCTGCGTTGCGGCTGGGCCCACCGCCCCCAGGAGGGGGTGCCTCGTTGCCATATCTCTTTGTTCTTGGGAAATGTTTCTAGTTTTCTCCAAGAATTTCTGTCAACTGTGTCCTGAGGAAGTGGAAAGTCAGACATTACTCAGGCTGTGTCTGGGAAAGAGTGGGTGGCCGCTACCCGCCCTGAGGGGATGCCTACCCTCTACCCCAACCCTGCTAGCTCCCCTTGCCTGAAATGGCACCTTGGGCCCCAGGATCTGAGTAAGGGAGGTTAGGAGGGCAAGGACTTTGATGTCCCGTCCTCACTCCCACCTGGGCTCAGGCGCGCGATCGTCCCATTTGGAGGCATCGGAGGCTCAGAGAGGTTGAGGGCCTGGCCCAGACTCACACAGCTGAAGAGTCACAGAGCCCAGCCCTGGCAAGGCTTCCTGTCCCCCAGAAAGTGGCACTTCTTCTGTGTTCACTTCACCCTGGAGAGCTAAACCGCCTGGTTTTCGAGTTGAGTGACGTCATGCTCCCATTCCACCTGGGCCCTGTGCAGCCCCTGGAGAGGCCGAGGCACTCAGCCTGGGAATCTGCATTCTCATGAGCGTCTCCAGCAATTCTTAGGATCAGGCAAGTGGGGAAACCCTGAGTGAGTGTCCCTGTGATGTGTCACATGTGCCTCTGGAATTGGGTACCACAGATCTTAGTGAGCTTGATAATGATCACCACAAAAGCCACTGCTGGACTGAGGGCTTGGGAAGCCCTGGAAAGCGAAGTGTGTGGTCCGTGGTGACGGTTGCTCTGCAGATGAAGAAACCAAGGTTCAGGGGGTTGAGTGTGAAGGGCCCATGCAATGGGAAAGGGGCCGCAAAACACAGCTGCTCTGAATTTGAGTGCTGTGCTCTTTCTACATGGCTGGCCATATCACCAGTGTCTTGGTGAGTACCAGGTCCTCAGTCCCCCGGTGAGGTGGCTGTGTGATTTATGTATTTATTTATTTTTTGAGTCAGGGTCTCCCTCGTTGTCCAGGCTGGGGTGCAGTGGCATGATCATGGCTCACCACAGCCTCAACCTCCTGGGATTTGGTGATCCTTTCACCTCAGCCTCTTGACTAGTTGGGACTGCAGGCGTGGGCCACCACACCTGGCTAATTTTTAAAAAAATTTTTATAGGGATAAGGCCTTGCCATATTGCCCAGACCGGTCTTGAACTCCTGGCCTCAAGCCATCCTCCTGCCTCGGCTGGGGCCCCAGGTGTGAGCCACTGCACCTGGCCCAGCTGTGGTTTTGACTCCCCTCTGTCCCTCGGCGCAAAAGCTGACCTGTCTGGTCTGCACCCACACGTGTCTGGAAGGACATCTGGGGGTGGTGACGTAGAAGTCAAAACATTGACTGAGCATTGACCCACAAGCTACAAATCTGTCACCTTCTTTGGGTCTCATAGTTCTGGGAACAGGAGTTTTTACCCTCCTCCCCCAGTCCCCCGCCCCGTCTTATGGGTGAGAAGACTGAGGTGGAGCGATTTGTCCTGGGGTCTGCGTGCATCCAGGTTCTGGGCTGGTCAGGGTCGGTAATGATGGAAGCTGGAGGAGCCTGGTAGATGAGGCCAGTCCCTTCGTGTTGGTGTTGAGGGGACCAAGGTCCCGAAGGCAGGGGTTCCTCCCTTGTTTGCCCAGCAAGCTGGGCATGGGAGCTTCATGCTTTCAGCCTGGGCTGCCCTTCCCTGCCTCGGCTCTAGGTGGCCACACTCAAGGCCAGGCAACACGTCAGGGCTGAGCCAACCCTGAGTCAAAGGAGGGCATGAGCAGACTCACTGCCCCGTTCCGCCTTGCCCCATCCTGGTCCCTCGCTGTGGGCCGGCAGGTCACCCGTGTGGGCCGCTGCCTGCCCCCACACTCTCCAGGGCATTACGAGCCACCCGAGGTTCCGGAGCCACTGTTCCTTGCTGCCCGACAGGACTGGGGGAGGAGGGGGAGGCAGGACCAGGAGGAGCATGGGGAGGCCTAGGGCTAAGGAGTCCAGGGAACTTCCATCCCAATCCCAGTGCTCCCACCTACTTGCTGTGTGTCCTTGGGTGTGCACTTCACCTCTCTGAGCTTGTTTGCTGGCCTGCAAGTGGGAATTTAAACCCTGATCACCCAGGGTTGCTGTGCTGCATTAGTAAGAAGGGCCCACGGTCCCGGGGCCATCATAGGTCCTGATTTAGCATCAGGGCCCCTGTCTTTTCTTCCCTCATTTAAGAAACTTCCTGATGGACTCAGCCTTCTAAAGCAGAGGCTGCAATCTGGTGGCACTGGGAGTTGATTTTGCTCACAAATGCGGTTCTTTGATCCTCACATTAAAAAGATTCATTGGAAGCCAGGCTCGGTGGCTCAGCCTGTAATCCTGCGCCTTGGGAGGCTGAGGTGAGTGGATCGCCTGAGCCCGCGGGTTTGAGACCTGCATGGGCAACTTGGCGAGACCTTATCTCTACAATAATCAAAAAATTAAGCCGGGCTCGGTGGCTCAGCCTGTAATCCCGCACCTTTGGGAGGCTGAGGTGAGTGGATTGCCTGAGCCCGCGGGTTTGAGACCCACCTGGGCAAGCGAGACCTCATCTCTACAATAAATCAAAAAATTAGCTGGGTGTGGTAGCGCGCGCCTGTAATTCCAGCTACTTGGAAGGCTGAGGTGGAAGGATCGCTGGAGCCCAGCAGGTTGAGGCTGTGGTGGCCGGGAGCAGCCACTGCACTCCAGTCTGGGCGACAGAGTGAGACTCCAACTCAA
>CAUYQG010237749.1:0-17481 GCA_963574415.1 Tarsius wallacei | reverse complement strand
TGGCACCTTCATCTCTGCTGCTCCTAGCCAGCAAACTCCCACAGACAAGTGAGTGAGGCCAGCTGGAACTAGTTGGCCTCCAGACAACCTACCAATGCCCAACAACCTTACAACTGAATGAAAACACATGAAAGCCGGGCTCGGTGGCTCAGCCTGTAATCCCGTGCCTTTGGGAGGCTGAGGTGAGTGGATTGCCTGAGCCCGCGGGTTCGAGACCCGCCTGGGCAAGCAAGACCTCATCTCTACACTAAATCAAAAAATTAGCCGGGCGTGGTAGCGCGCGCCTGTAGTTCCAGCTACTTGGAAGGCTGAGGCGGAAGGATCGCCCGAGCCCAGCAGGTCGAGGCTGCGGTGGCCGGGAGCGGCCACTGCACTCCAGCCTGGGCGACAGAGTGAGACTCCAACTCAAAAAAAAAAAAAAAAGAAGAAGAAACTGGGTGAAGCATATACCTGAACTACTTGTAGCATTTTTGCAACTTTCCTGTAAGTCTAGGATTATTTCCAAAAAAAAGTTAAAAGAATCTTGCATGTTTGTGTGTGTTTGTGTGTAGGCGGGGGTGGGGAGAGAGAGAGAGAGAGAGAGAAAGAGAGAGAGAGAGAGAGGTGAATGCCCACCATCTGAAGACGTGAGAAAGGCAAAGGTGGAGGCATCAAGCCTCCTTAAGTTACAGAAATACCCCTGGATGTCTGATATCTAATCCACTGAAAGGCAAACCTAAACCTAAATGAGATTAGTCTAGTCAACCTTGACAAACCTGCACAGGCTTAGTGAAAACAGACCTGAGCAGAAAGACCAGAACCAGGTGACAGCAAAAAGACAGGTGAAAACACACCTTTACTGAGAAAGAAATAGTCATTCTCTCAGAGCCTGAATGTCCCCAGAATTCCAGAAATTTATTTGTCTCTGATATGTGCGGTTGAGCACCCATGGATGCAGGTATGAGCAGCACCAGAGTATCAAATACCTAATGGCTGACTTCCTGTGCTACTACTATCTATTCACTGTGTTAGTTACTTTCTTATCAACTTCCTTTTGTTGATTTAGGAGTAATGCCCTCATGCTTAAAAGTCACTTCAAAAGATGAATTATTCAAATATCTTTGTTCTCCCTTTTGTTTTTCATTCTGAAGAATTTTCCTTTTATCATCTTATCACTGCATCAGCTATTTTCAGAGGGAAAATATATGCTTTGCTCCTAATGCAATACTCGGCAAAGAATGTTAACCTCTGAACAGTTTTACCATTTTAATAGCGGAATTTGGTAACGACACTTTAAAAAATTTTTTTTAGTCAGAATCTCACTCTGTCACTCAGGCTAGAGTGCAGTGGCACACTCAGGGTCACTGACCGCAGCCTCGACCTGCAGGGCTAAGGTGATCCTTCTGCCTCAGCCTTCCAACTAGCTGGAACTACAGGCACACGCCACCACACTCGGCTAATTTTTTGACTTAGTGTAGATATGAGGTCTCACTAAGTTGCCCAGGCTGGTCTTGAAGCTGTAGACTTAGGTAATCCTCTCATCTCGGCCTCCCAGAGTGCTGGGATTGTAGGCATGAGCCACCGCTCCCAGCCTACACTTTTGCTAATAAATTGTCTCCATGTTAGATAAATAAAAAAGTTTTAGATTAGGCAAAGTGACAAGACAGACCATCATTTCAGACTATTAGACAAATGATAATTCTTTTCATTTCAGGCGGGACAGGGAAAAATAATAATAATGGTATCGAATGGTGGGTACAATTTTCTGGATTAAAAGAAGTGGCTCTGTAAATATGACTGTGAAAGTAGGGAGGGGGAAGAAAGCAGGGAAGGGTTTCTTTTGTGGAAGTACAGTTCTAATGTAGAAGGATCATGAAATACTTTCATTAAAAGTCAGTTGATGTCATATCTGCTATGTCACATCCTGTTCTAGCCTGGGTTCCCTAGATTCTGTGAAAAGTTTATGTTCCGATGCATTATTTAAAAGGACATAATCTCAGGGGAGCAAGAATAAAGGAGAAAGGAAAATGCGGCAAGGACAGCAAGAGAACATGTAGAGGTGGGAGGACGCATGCAGGTGGTTTGTTACTGAACTGGCCACAGCTTCTCAAGAACATCCAACAAGTTCTCAGTTATGTGGGGAGTTTTCAGAGAAGCCACACAGAGAAGCTCCTTCTATGTCCTCTCTCATTTGTCAAAGTCTTCTCTTGTAGAGCTCTATTTTCTTCCATTCTCAGGGCAGCTGCTGGGAAACCCGGGCCTCTGTCAGTCCAGCCAGGTCACAGCTGAGCACTGGTGCAGCTTTAGTCCCTGCATGATAATTGTGGTTGAAGCTGTGCCCACAGCCTGGCCCATGGCCCAAGGAAAGGCTGACACAATCCACAAAATTAGGAGGTGAGCCAAAGGTGTTACTGGGGGCTCTCAGGCAATGAGAACAATGATGGGAGCCTTCACTGGGTTGCTCTAGCCATGAATCAAAGCAAGCAGAAAAGCATTTGAGAAGTGTTGTGGGTGTGCTCCCTGGAAAGCAGGTTCTGTGATGAAGATTAGCAGGCAGGAATTTTACACAGACTGACAATTAAGTTCATGAACTCATCCTAGAAAAAGTGCTACAAACTTCATTGCTGAATATCACTATGGTCACCTTTGAGGTACCCTCCTTTGGAAGCTATGCACTGATGCCATTGCCTAGTGCACCCATCAAAGTGATTTTGGAATTTTTTCTGGAATGGCCATCAGAGCTGTCATTGTACTTACCCTTGATGTCCTGAATGTCATCACAATGTCTTCCTTTCAATATTTCCTTTATCTCAGGTAAAGAAAAAGTCATTGGGGACCAGGTCAGGAGAGTGGGGAGGATGTTCCGATACAGTTATTTGTTTACTGTCTAAAAACTTCCCTCATAGACATTGCTGTGTGAGCTAATGCATTGTCATGATGCAAGAACTCCTTCGGGATTATTTTTGCACACACCTTTCTCATGCCAAAATTTTCAGTTGAGATTTTCCTAACTATTTATCTACCAATGTTTCTTTGGTCTGCTGTGCTTCTCACAGCCAGCCGATGATTTTGATACACAATTTGACATTTTTGCAATGCTTTCGTCAGTTCTGCTTGTTACTGGCCGTCCTGACCTCTCTTCATCAGTGACATTTTCTGTCTCCTCAGAAAACTGTTTAATCCATTTGCACATTTTCTTCATGGCATTATCCCCATAAATGTGGACTAACATGTCCCTGATTTCACTTCTACTCTTGCCAAGTTTAACAAAAAATTAATGTTTGTTCGTACTCTAATTCAAACTCTAACATTCTCACAACAACAGCTCGAATGGCCATGCCAGAAAAAGAGTTCCAAAATTGCTTTGATGGCTGGATTAAGCACAGGCGTTGGTGCATAGCTTACCAAGGGGGGTGCTTTGACGGTGACCATAGTGATATTCAACAATGAAGTTTGTAGAACTTTTGGGGGGGGTTGTTATTTCGTTTTTATTTCTTTGGAATTCAACTAGATGTGGAAGGGAATAAGGAAAATATGGAACCCAAAGAATTGTAGCAAGAGCACAAAGATTTTAAGGTATTGCAAGCAAATGGGATGGTGGGAAGCTCTCCTGAGCTACAGAAAGAATGGCCTGGCAGTTAAGATAAAACAAGTCAAATTTATTAGAGTTGTCCACAGTCAGCAATGGTGTTCTTCTTGCTGGTCCATTCTTGGACACAAAGCCCTCCGTGGCTTGCACAACATTCATGCCCTCTTTCACCTTGCCAAAGACCACATGCTTTCCACCCAACCATTCAGTCTAAGTAGTGCAGAAGAAAAACTGGGAACCGTTTATGTTGGGTCCAGCATTTGCCATGGACAAGATGCTGGGACCTACAGGCTTCAGGATGAAGTTCTCATCATCAAATTTCTCCCCATAGATGGACTTGCTGCCAGTGCCATTATGGTGTGTGAAGTCACCACTCTGTCACATAAACCATAGAATAATTCTGTGAAAGCAGGAGCCCTTAGAACCAAGTCCTTTCTCTCCAGTGCTCGGAGCTTGAAAGTTTTCTGCTGTCTTTGGAATTTTGCCTGCAAACAGCTCGAAGGAGACATGGCCCAAGGACTCGCCATCAATGGCGATGTCGAAGAGCATGGTGGTGGAGTTGGCCGTGGCTAATGGAAAAAGGCTCAAGGCAGCGGCATCTGCAAAGTCGCTGTTTAAAAGATGAGTTCATGAGCTAAATTGTCAGACCTTGTATGAGGGAGTGCTCTTGGAGTCCAATCCCTGTAAAAGGCGAAAGAAGGAAAAGATGCAGGATTGGGAAGAGAGAAGTGGAGCTGTGGTTCTATCCCAACAGAAGCTTCAGCCAATTCTGTGGGAAGTTCTGAAAATGGGATGGTCCTTCAGCTGATCTGGTGCTGGGTAAGTTGCCCAAAATTCATCCTACAGATTCAGGATTGTAATATTGTGAAAAATATATATTTGTTGTTTGTCTCTGTTTCCTGGTATACAACTCCTAAAATTCTTGGAATATCCAAAGTCCTGTCATTTTTAATGCTAATGTTGACTGATAGCTTGGTCATCAGAAAGACCAAGGCAGAATTCCCAGATTGGGACTTTCAGCCTTACCGCCCAACCTCCAGGGAGGGTAGAGGAACTAAAGTTCAAGTTGCTCACCAATGGCCAATGGTTTAATCAATCATGCTTACCTAATGAAGCCTCCATAGAAAACCAAAAGGACAGGGTTCTGAGAGCTTCTGGATAGATAGCTGAACACCTGGAAGTTCTGGGAGAGTGTTGTGCCCACCCCCTTCCCGCATACCTTGTCCTATGAGTCTCTTCATACTCATCTTTTCTAATATCCTTTAAAATAAACTGGTAAACATAAGTGTTCCCTGGAGTTTTGTGAACCACTCTAGCAAATTGATTGAACTCCAAGAGGAGGTCATGGAAACCCCAACTTAAAGCTAGTCAGGACTGGGCACAGTGGCTCACACCTGTAATCCCAGTACTTGGGGAGGCCGAGGCAGGAGGGTTGCTTGAGCCCAGGAGTTCGAGACCAGCCTGGGCAACATGGTGAAACTTCATCGCTCCCCCCAAAAAATTAAAAATTAGTTGGGTACAGTGGCTCACGCCTGTACTTCCAGTTACTTGGGAGAAGTTACTGAGGCAGAAGGATGACCTGGGCCCAAGAGTTCGGGGTTGCAGTGAGCCGTGATTACACCACTGCATTCCAACCTGGGAAACAGAGTAAGACCCTGCTTCAGAGGCACAGACTTGACTTGGGACTGGTGTCTAAAGAGGGAGAGGGCAGTTTTGGATAACTCAGCCTTGGACCTGTGAAATCTGAGGCTATCTCCAGGTAGATAGCGTTAGAATTGATTTGGAGAACACCTAGCTGGGTGTCTGCTACAGAACTGATTGCTTGCTTGGTAGTAAAGAGAACCATCCCACCCACCCTCACCAACATTTGGTCACAGAAGTCTTCACCTGTGTTGATTGTTGTTGTGTTGAGTGAGAGAATAGGAAAAGTGGTTTGAGTTTTTCCAAACAAGGGCTGAGAAGGAACTGTTGGCAGGCCACAGGCTCAGGTATTATTCTAACCCAATAGCTTCCATTTGCTTCTGGATCACAGTATCACAGAGTTCAGATCATGAATCTGGGTTTCCAAAATCCACATGTCCTGAGTCTTGAGAAGATCTGGGTCTTCATGAGGTGCATAGGGGCAAAAGTTCCAGAAATATCAACCACAACCTCAGCTTAGAATCTGCTGAGGGCAACTCTCCAGTTGAAATAAAAATGAGGATGGAGGGGACATCTTCCTTTAGGAAGCAGCCCGGGCTTGGTGGCTCAGCCTATAATCCTGGCACTTTGGGAGGCTGAGGCGAGTGGATTGCCTGAGCCTGCAGGTTCGAGACCAGCCAGGGCAACTTGGTGAGACCTCATCTCTGTAATAAAAAAAAAGACATCCCAGAAAAGGAAGTAGACATCTTAGGCCTTTTCAATGTCACTGCATAATGTAGTGGCTGTAGCTGTGGTGACACATGCTTGAAAATTCCTACCCATAAGAGAGTGTAGGAGACTTGTCAGCAGAGAGACACCATCTGCATACAACACAGGGTGCTAGACACACAAGGACATTGGGGAAATGGAAATTAAGAGATTAAAAATATATTGTTTGGAGGAAAAAAAATCAACTCAAACAAGATCCAGAGTTTATGACTAGCATCATTACAAACTCCCAAACCTTGCAAGAAGGTATCAATGTTTGGCAAGATGATTTCAGAGTATGATCCAGGAATTTCCCACTAATGTTATGGCAAGTACCTAATGTCAACATTTACCTCTTGGTGAGGGATTTCCTTAGAGAAGTTTGGGTCCTACAGGCAATTTATATAGCTGTCCTGGTGTTTTGGAGAAGTTGAAAACTAAAAGAATGTTTTTGCCTCATTCTTTCTTCAGATACTACTGAATCTCTATTATGCCTTTGGAAGTAGTAACCTGGGACTAAACAGGTTCTGGGATTCCATTCTGTTTGAGAAAACTGCTCTAGTACTGTAAATTGCTCAATGTCATTGGTGTTAGCCAATGTTGTGATAATCTTGTTTTTCCTATTGACAACCTGAACTCTTCGGAAGACAGACATAAAAGAGGCTAATATAACGTCTAGGACCCAAGAGAATTGTACCCATTCTTATGAAAGGCATCTCAGGCCATGGTGCTAAAGGCATTGATAACTGCTCAGACATTGAGAAACTTTCTGGCTGACAATGAGCAGTATAAAAAATTGTCACAGCCCATAATCTCTGTATTTTAATGTGAAGTTTTAGTTTTTGGACTCTTTAAAAGTGGAACACATAGGAGACATGAATTTCTCCCTGGGTTATTCATAGTGGGAGGAAATGTATATTCAAATATGGGCTATCCCTATATATTTTTGGCATTTTGTTTTTGGAATATCTTTATGATATCATTTAACCTCACTGAAGACACTCTACTAGGCTGGGTAGGATAATGTAGCTGGACCTAATTTGGGAAAGGAAGTAGAACAGGAAATGCATTTTCAGCCATGAAGCAACCTTTGAGTAAATCTAATTAGTGTATATTTGAATCCAGTTCAGAAACTTCCACTGGAAAATCTGCCTTACCCATCAGTATTCAAAGGACATCTCCACAAAAGCAGAAGTTGGTATTGTGGAAGTGGATGGCAAAAATAAGAGTAGGGCAACTGACCTCTTCTAGCAGAGGACTGACTATGGACTTATTATTTCATCCAGTAGCATGTGTGGAGAAAGTGTGGGTACAGTTACCATTATTGACAAACATATTGCTGTTGCACATTTATACCATGTATCCATGTGTTTCAATGCCAATACAGTGAACATTTTGACCTCCACAAGCCTACCATTATGTCTACATTCATTAGTACAGAGTTTAGGTATGGTAAAGGCTGTCATGTAAATAACCTCTTCAACTCACAACAACTATGAGACAGAATACTTCTGTGGTTTACAATTTTAGAAGAAGTAAGTGGCAGAAAATTCTCACATTCTCATCCTTGAAAAGTTTTGATTTAAGAAACAAGGATAACAAAAGCCAAGTCTAAAGGACATGATGAATGACTGGTGTAAGGAACAGGATTGCTTCTTAAAATGGCGGAAAATGGCGTGAGAAAATGAGAGGAAAATGGAGAATGAGATGAAATTGAGAGAAAGTGGATGGCTCTTGTGAATATTTCATATACCAGTCCTGCCAGCATTTTCAATGGCATATTTTTAAACATGTTTGAGTCAATAAAAGCATATTTAGAATGAGTATTTATTTGGTCTCTCAAGGTGATTATTTTGAAACACAACACTTATTTGGACATTCAAATTCTATCTGCTATTTTGAGGGTCACCATATAATCTATTACCCCCAAAAGGGACACTTTTGAGAGTGAAAAAGTACTGTTAATAATTATGCTTGACCGGGCTCGGTGGCTCAGCCTGGAATCCCAGCACTTTGGGAGGCTGAGGCGAGTGGATTGCCTGAGCTCGCAGGTTCGAGACCAGCCCGGGCAACTAGGCAAGACCTGATCTCTACAATAAATAAAAAATTAGCCAGGCATCCTAGCGTGCATCTGTAGTTCTGACTACTTGGAAGGCTGAGGGAGAAAGATCGCCTGAACCCAGCAGGTCAATGCTGGGGTGGCCATGAGCGTGCCACTGCCCTCCAGCCTGGGCGACAGAGTGAGACTCCAATTAAAAAAATTATACTTGAACAAAGGCATAAGTCAGGACTGTCCCAGGCAAACTAGAACATATGACAACCTAGATATATATAAAAACACCATTGTCATTCCTTGCAGTCACCTTCTTAACTACCATCAAAAATCTGCTCTCAGAATTTCCATTGTGAAGTCCTATAGAAGGAGAAACATTGACATCCTTTACTAATGTGGTATCATATTTAAATAGAGAGGAGGAACTTCATTCCTTTTATACCAGCTGTGTAGTGAACAAAAATTTTGGAACAATAATAAGAAAAGAACATTTTACTCAATTGACTGAATTCTACTTACTAGATATTTTGACTGTGCCATTCCAAATGACTAGTGGGGATATTTCTTTCCTAGTAGCCTGAGTTCCCTGGTTATATTGATTTAGGTTAATTGTTATAGTATCCTCTAACATTGATTGGATGTGGTTGTGATAGATGCTGTAATGTGCTGCTCAGATCCTCCTTCAGAAATGAAAAATGTATTCCCCCAGCTACTGGGACTGCTGCCCACTGATTGCTCTCTTTTCTCAGCCACTTTCAGGGATTGCCTTGGTTGAAAAACAATAAAAACTCCCAGGCCCAAGATCCAACAGGGTGAACCTATATTTAATGCCTGAACAATGAAAGGGGTATAAAGCCCCCTTGTCTCAATTTGGGACAGCTCTGAAGAGCCATCCCAATGCCAGAGCTCCCCAGGAGATCGGCCGAGGGCTTCACTGGGACTAGCAGTTCAACCTCTTCCTCTATCCAGTCATGTTTCCATTCCATTCCAGCTTTTCTACAGATATTGATCCCAAGAGCATTTCCTAATGAACACCGTGTAGGTTGATCTCCATCTCAGAGTCTGATCCCTGGCGACCTCAGATTGTGACAGTCCTCTTTAGTTGTGATGTTAGTCTAACATTTGATCCATTCTGGTCTCAACTCCTCAATAAAAGATTCAGATTTATTCTTGGCCCATAGGCTGCACTTTCTGTGAGTGTCCTAGGTGAAGAGACTAAAGGTCTCTGCTCTCAAAGTTTTCACTCTCCTTTGAGGATAGACTTTTAAGAAGGAAAAACAGAGATATATGCATACCTTCACAATCAAACCAAACCCAGTATGCATCAAACCAAATTACAGCAAGCAACCTTTGCAGCTTGGAAGCCACTTATCTCATCAGAATTGTGGGGTCCTACTACTACCCTCTTCATAGGGCAGAAACTGTCAGGGTGGATCCTTAGTGTTTTGCATAAAGCCATGAACAGAAGAGGTGCTTGGTAAATGTTTAGTGAATGAGTGGATGTATGCCTGAGAAGAAAGATGAACCAACAGGGCAGTCTTCCAGGGCATTGGTTGAGAACCTTAGGACTGAAAATGTTCAACTTAAGATAAGGAGATGGAAGGAATAAAAAGGATCAACGGAATGGAGGAGCAAATAAGAAGATCCATAAATGGGAGAGAGATGAGTGAATTACATCAAGCCAGTTGTATACTAAAAGAGGGTTCTACAATCTCAATCACTCCTTAACCTTCTCTCCCCTTAGTCACTTTTCATCATTTTCTCACCTCCATTCAACCCACTAAAATATAGCAGTATATTATAGCTTTTGCTTTATTGCTGAATGATTTGTGGCATTGTGAGAATTTGTCTGTGGTATCAGAATAGTGCTGGCTAACTCTAAATTCTTTTTATAGTACGTTTCTTCTTTAGCAGTTGGAATCGAAATTAGAAACATGCAGGCCTTGAGCACTAAGCTGGGGCTGATGAGCAGGAAGTGGTAAATGAATAACTACCTTATTAGATCATATTCTCATTTTACAATTTCTTAGAACAAAGACATTTGCAGCCACAAGACTTGTTATCTAGTGGAATAGTTATACTGAAGCCAATAATAATTGTACCATGCTAAAAGCTGACTCAAATCCATCATTGGGAAGTATAAAGAAACCTCAGACACTTCAGGATTTACTGCATTTTTTTCTGGATAAACTATGACTTAGCAAGGGAAACTTTAAAAGTGATTCAAGGCATCAACCAAAATAACATAAAATATTTTAAACAATGGCATCAATGGATCAGTATTCTCTTGATTAAAAATAAAATGTATTCTTTTTTTTCTTTTTTAAGAGAAAAGACACTTAAGACAAAAACCTTTAGGGGTTCTTTCAAATTCTGCAATGTCTGACTAGGTTTCAAATAACAATGCCTCAGAGAAGAAATCTCCTCCCCTCCCACCACTACACCATACTTATTCACATTAATTATTACACTAGGCTGAACAAACTAATCCTGAATGCTCAACAATGTTATTAGTAGAGGCAGCTCTATTTGAAAGCTCTGACTTTCCCCCTAGCAATTATGCCTGATTACAGGTGTAAGAAAGTTTTCTATAGTGTGCGGCTTATAAAATCCACTGTAAATGTTAACTACATTTCATATAATGTGAAACATTAGGCATGTGTGTAGATAGAATAGAATTCAGTATAAAGCACTGATCAGGTATTATAAAGCATGAGGCAGAAATCAAATAGGTGGGCACTTTTTACCGACAACACTTAGAATTGCTCCATAAGATTACTCCTAAGAGTCCAGGTTCTAGCAAAATTATTTATGGTTGAGTGTTATAAGGTTATTCAAAGAATGTATAAACAACAACCAACTCCAATTTTTCATGGTTGCCATAATTATTTAGGGTTCCTGTATTTAGTTAACTTCTAACAGTACAAGTCTGTTTCGAAATGGATTTTAGAAAATGCTTAAAAATCAAAACCTTTTAAAAAATATATTAGTCAAATAATCTCCTAACAAATGAATAGTGGTTCAAATTTAGTGAACCATAATTTAAGAAGTTCTATTGTTCACAGTTACTACTGAAATAACTTAATTCAACAGTGTTTCAGGTTTACCCTATGCCCACAACCTTGCAGAACAGCCTGTCAGCTGCCTGCATTCCTGTACGGGGTGGGGGGGGGGGGGTGGACGGAAAGAATGTAAAAAGTCTATAATGAAAGGGATAAAAAGTATTTTCAGAACTTGATTTTCCCCATTCCTTACCCTTGTGCTTAGAGAAATGGGAGGAGAAAAAGAAAAAGAATATGTACATGTCAAAGCAAACCATAAAAGTTTATCCACATTTTGATAACCCCAGAAGAGGCAAGTTTTACCCAGGTGATAGGACCACCCACTTCCATTTAGGAGATAGTCACACTTATTTTGTGCCAAAATAAATTTATAAAGTTGGAAGCATTATAAAAAGGAGGGAGTCAAAGGTTAACCTGTACCTGCAAGCAAGGCAGGGGTAAAAAGGAATACTGTTTGGAGAATAGGGGAATGAAACTGAATGTACTAAGGAAAAAATTCACAAATGTGGTCTTAGGGAAAACACCAATACAAATGAATCAGAAAATGTATTCTTTGACAAATTTATGGGAGGTAAATAAACCACAAAGTTCACTTTCATCCAAAATAAATTTTTTCTTTTTCCTCCCAGCAAGCCAGAGTATATGCCTCTTAGCAACATCATTGCCCTGTAAGAGCTTACCAGAAGGACAGCTAGAAATGGGTCCATATGTACCTTTGGCAATAAAATGTTTCAATAACAGCTGCTTGTGTGCTTATAATACAGAAGTTAGCCATGTTTATCATTGCACCTGATGTTGTATATAAAACTGTATGTGCTATTTAAAAATCTCTGTCAGATTTATAAGATTGACCATAGCATGGTAACTCTGTACTAACATGATGAATGACTGGCTGAACATGTGAATTTCTGCCTATATTATTAAGAGACATTTCTCTTCATATATTTTTAAAGCTTATTCTCCAATTTTATCTTGGCATTAGAACAGAATATATGAAGCATTTCCCTAAGAAAGTATTCCCTTATAAGTAGAGAGCTGAAAACTTCACCTTTTTTCTCTATTTTTCAAAAGAAAGGTTTTATCCAGGTGTAATCTACACATCATAATATTCACCAGTCTTTAATCTGCACGTTAATGATATTTATTATATTTATATAGTTGTACAACCATCATTACAATCCAACTTTAGAATATTTCCATCATCCCAAAAAGATCCCTCATGTTCATTTGCATCACTCCTTATTCCTATCCCAGCTCCAGGCAACCAGTAATCTACTTTTGGTTTCTATATATGTGTCTTTTTTGTACATTTCATATAAATGGAATCATACAGTAAGTCATCTTCTGTGACTCGATTATTTTACCTAGCATAGTGCTTTTTAGTTTCATCCATGTTGCAACATGTATAACTATTTTATATTGTAACCACTCAAAAGCTGATGAGAGGATTGGATCCAAGATGGCCTCTGTGGAGCAGCAGACTAGCAGCTCTCTTGCTGAACAAGGCAGAGAGTGGGGATGTAGCTGTCAATAGATGCAGATGTCCTGAACAGTTTTTGCACAGAGGAAGCACCCTGCACCCAGCAAAGGTCTCTTCGAACACATAGAGACCAGAAAATGATGGTAGACACTGGAATCTGGACACCCAATCCCTGACCATGCACCAGGTTCACACAGGAACCGAAGCCCTGCCCTGTGAACAAGAGGAAGTTAGTGATCCTGACATGCTTCGGGTCAATTTCCCCCTCCCACCTGTATGCGAGTCATTGGTCCCATGCGAGAGGAGTCCTGGTCAGGGAATAGAGGCAGGCAACTGGAGCTCAAGCAGAATGAAGAGCAAACCCATGCTTGAACAGCTGCTGAAAGCACACCTTCCACCAGCAGAGCCCAGTAACTGGCCCCAAGCCAGGAAACTTACCTGCAGATTAAATTTGGCTAGTGCCCACCACCAACAACTAACAACCAAACTACTCCCAACAGATCACCTCCTCAGCCCCCACACCCATGGGGAAGACCGCCCCATGGCAGGGAACCCACTCTTTCTCAAGTGCTGAGCACAGACTTGAAGAGGGAGGGAGCATCGAGAAAGACACCAAAGGCTTTCCCAGTGGGAAGGCTTCTGGACTGGAAACCACAAACAACAGACAAGGGTCCATTCTCCACCTGCAACAGGGTCTGAAAACCAAGCTGACTGGACTAACTGTGGGAAAAAAAATCTGCAGAGAGGCCTTTCACAGGGTGGAGCACAGAGAAGTGAGTGCCACTCTCTCACTCACTGAGTGACCTATATTGAAAGACAGAAAGGGCCCTAGAGCAGAGGGTAATTGACTAGCTTCAGAGCAACAAAACCAAAGAGGAATGATAGAGAGGGAAGAGTGGCTTGTCACAAATGAGGAAGAATCAATGAAAAAAAATAGGCAATTCTCAGAGTACTAAACAGATAGTGCCCAAAAAAGTAGCTATCAGAGCACTAACAATGGAAGCCCCCTCAAAATGACCTGCCTTAGATGACAGTCACAGAAATCAGAGATTGGATGGCTAAAATGAATAAAAAGAACCACAA
The DNA here is from genome assembly GCA_963574415.1 of Tarsius wallacei. Lineage (NCBI taxonomy): Eukaryota > Metazoa > Chordata > Mammalia > Primates > Tarsiidae > Tarsius > Tarsius wallacei. The sequence goes on along the minus strand of CAUYQG010237749.1, from coordinate 3,847 downwards.
GAAACTAGAAATGAAATTCACCTAAGTCATATAGGAATTAAAAGCAGAGTTGGCCAGTTTCAAAAAGGCCCATTCTGAAATAATTAAAATGAAGAACCACATCTTGGAAGTTAAAAACATAGTAACAAGCATAGGGAGCAGGATCAATCAGGCAGAGGAAAGAATCTCAGAGCTTGAAGACAAAAATATGGAGCTGATCCTGTCTGCCAAAAACATAGAAAAGGGGCTCAAAGAGAATGAGCAAAACCTCCAAGAGATGTGGGACTATGTTAAGAAGCAGTAAGGGAAACTGAGAATGCCGTGGAACAAGAATTCCATGAAGTCATCCAAGACAACTTCCCACATCTCACTAGAGAGGCAACCGTTCAAATGCAAGAGATAAGAGAATCCCTGAAAAGTATCACATGAGATCATCCCCAAGCACATGGTAACCTACCTCCACAAAGTAAGAATGCAAGAAAAAAATCTAAAGGCAGCAAGAAAGGTCAGACCATCTACCAAAGAAGACCCATCAGAATTGTTACCGACTTATCTGTAGAAAAACAACAAACCAGAAGTACAAGAGTCCAATTTTTTAACATTCTTAAAGATAAGTAATTCCAGTCAAGCATTTCTTACCCTGCTAAGCTAAGCTTCATCGTGATGGAGAATTAAAATTTTTCTGAGACATCCATTTCCTAAGAGAATATGCCATCTCCAGACCAGCCCTTCAGGAGTTGCTTAAGCAAGTGTTGAGCACAAAAACAAAAGAAAAGTCATACACACCACAAAAGTACAGTCAAGCACAGAGTTAACAGAGCATACAGAGCATTCACAAAAATGAAAATGCACACATATATAAATACAAAAATTAAAAGGAAGCAAAGCAACCTCCTAAGAGCCTATGACAGGGATAAACTCTTACATTTCATTAATTAATTTGAACATGAATAGACTGAATGCACCACTAAAGAGGCATAGGTGGCAAATTGAATAAAGAAGGATGATCCAACAGTCTGCTGCCTTCAGGAAGTTCATCTCACTGCAAAGGACACCCACAGACTCAGAGTTAAATGCTAGAAAATGATCTTTCAGGCAAATGGAAAACAAAAGAGAGCAAGGGTAACTATTCTGATATCAGACAAAGTGGACTTCAAAGCATCAAAAGTTTAAAAAGACACTACATGATAATAAAAGGCTCAATCCACCAACAAGCAATATCCCTCTTAAACATATATGCCCCTACACAGAAGCACCAGATTTTATACAACAACTATTAAGTAATCTAAGAGAGGACATTGACAGTAATACAATCACAGATAGTGACCAAAATACCCCACAAACAACCCTAGACAGATCATCAAGGCAAAAAACCCAAGGAGATCTGAAACCTTAACTTGACACTCAATCAAATTGATTTAATAGACACCTACAGAACACTTCATCAAACATCTACAGAGTATGTATTCTACTCATTAACACACGGAATATATGTCAAGATCAATAGCATTCTTGGACATAAATCAAACATGAACAAATTTCAAAAGATCAAAATAATGCCATGCATTTTCTCAGGTCACGGTGGAATAAAAATAAATACCACCAACAAGTTCTCCCCAACACATACAAAGACATGGACACTAAACAACATGTTACTGAATGACTTCTGGGTCAACACAGAAATTAAAAGATCCCTGGAAACAAACAAAAACAAAAACACATCTTATCAGAATTTCTAGGATGCCATGAAAGCAGTGTTAAGAAGACAATTTCTAGTATTGCACTCACACATTAAGAAAATAGAAAGATCACAAGTAAAACATTTAATTTCACATCTAAAGGAGATGCAAAGGCAAGATAATCTGAATCCTAATTTCAATAGAAAAATTCAGATCACTAAATCACAACTGCGGGATATAGAAAACAAAAATACCATAGAAGAAATAAACAAGACACAAAAAGTGTTCTTCAAAAGAATAAATAAGGCCGGGCAGTGGGCTTCTGCTGGGCTGGGCTGGGCTTGCAGAGGCCGAAGGCAGCACCTAGAAAAGGCCTTTGCAGCTCCTCTGGCTCGGGGATGTCGAAAAACACGGTGTCGTCGGCCCGGTTCCGGAAGGTGGACGTGGATGAGTACGACAAGAACAAGTTTGTGGACGAAGAAGACGGGGGTGACGGCCAGGCCAGACCCGACTAGGGCAAGGTGGACTCCTGTCTGCAGCAAGGAAACATGACAGCTACCCTGTAGGCAGTTTTGAAAAACCCCCTATCAACACCAAAAGCCAGGCAGTGAAGGACCGGGCAGGCAGCATCACCTTGAAGGTGCTCATCTCTTTTAAAGCTAATGATATTGAAAAGGCAGTTCAGTCCCTGGACAAGAACGGTGTGGATCTACTAATGAAGTACATTTATAAAGGCTTTAAGAGTCCCTCTGACAATAGCAGTGCCGTGTTGTTGCAGTGGCATGAAAAGGCACTTGCTGCTGGTGGAGTGGGATCCATCGTTCATGTCTTGACTGCCAGGAAGACAGTGCAGTTGGGCCAGAGCTGGATCTCGGCTCAGGTGTGGGAGTCACTGGTACAAAGACCAAACAACCAAATGCCGCTGCCACCCTGTGGGGCAGCATCTGCTTCTCTCAGCTTTGCCTTCTTGCTTCCTTTTTCGAATCTGTAAAGAAGAAAAGTACATATCAGTCTTCTTTTCATGAAACTTGGAATGTTATAGAGAAAATTTTGTTTCAACGGGAGTGTTTCATTCTCCCAAAACCATTTCAGTGATGTGTTCATCAATCTGTATATAGTATAATTTACACTCAAGTTTACTTGTGCAATTTTAACCCCTGTTGGCTGGTTTTTTGTTTTGTATTGTATTTTTAACTAATACTGAGAGATTTTGTCAGAATTTGAGGCCAGTTTCCTAACTTATTGCTAGTCAGGAAGTGATCTTTATTTTTTTAAAAAGGGGAGACTGGCAGCTGTTAACAATGCAAAACTTCCCTTATTTGAGCAAAATGTGTTTCTGGAATAAGTGGTGGGTGAACACCACTACCAGCCTCCAGTTTTGCTTCTGCTTGCCTCCAGGTTATCTGTGCTGTGAGGTTAAAGACACTTCTTCCTCTCAGCATCTAGTAATCCTGGCTTCTCAATTTCTTTGTGGTCACCCAGGGTTCAGAGCAAGGAGTCTTGCTCTATACAGTGTATCTATAAAATATCAGAGCTTGTTTGGTATGAACACCAAAGTTTTGTTCCAATAATATGGCTCTGTTTGGGTATATTACTACAGATCGGAAAGGATGTGGAAACCATGATGTGATTCAAGCTCTGGGCAGCCTCTGAATGAAATGCCATTTTATTTAGAAATACAGTAGCTGCCTTATACATTATGAGGGATACAACTGGTATTAGATACCATTTCATATGCCCCATAAATGTCTTTAGTGTTCTTCAGGGTAATTGGGATCCCAGTGGATTTGGTTCAGATCCAAACAAATACACATTCTGTGTGTTAGCTCAGTGTTTTTTGTTTTTTTAAAAAAAGAAAATGCCACAAAGCAAAAAACTTGTTTACTTTGTTAGACAAACCAAATCGGTTCTCAAAAAAATGACCGGTGCTTATAAAAGTTGTTATTATTCAGTAGCTCCAAAACAAACCACCTGACCAAGAGGGAAATCAGTCTGTGTTTAGTATTCACATTGGACACCAGTTTCATAATCATTGACTTATGTGAAAGCTGGTGCAGAAATTCTATAAACTCTTTGCTGTTTTTGATACCTGCTTTTCTGTTTTGTAAAAATGATAAACTTCCAAAAATAAAATGTCAGTGTTGAGTTAAAAAAAAAAAAAAGAATAAATAAGATCAACAGATCCCCGA
>CAUYQG010237745.1:0-40296 GCA_963574415.1 Tarsius wallacei | reverse complement strand
TCTCTCTCTCTCTCTCTCTCCATCTTTACCAGCCTCCCAAAACCTGTTCTCGTATACCTTGTTGAAACCAGTAGGATATAAATGAACAGAAGGAACGAGGCTCAGACTACAATCTTCCCTTCATGAGTGACTATGGTGTTTCCCCATCCCATCTTATCCCAACTCTGCTCTGGAATGAGAGCGGCTCCGCAGGCTCTGCCCCCCATGTTTTCAGCCAGCTCTCTCCCCACATGCTCCCTACAGGCACACGGGGACCACGCCCAATCCTTCTGCTAGTCCCCGCCCTGCCGTCCCCTCCCCGGAAGGCCCTCTTCCCACATCCTCCTGGCCAGGTGCAGCCTACACACCAGGTGCACCTGGGATAGAGGTTTACAAGGGATGCAGGTCCGCCCTGAGACAGGCTCCCTGGGGCCCTGGGTTGCTCCTGGACGGCACAGCCGAGGAGGCCTGGTGCCTTAGACCTGTGCTGATCACAAGGAGACAGGACTAGCCAGGAAACCCAGCCAGGGACAGCACTGGACCCTCATTAGGAGACATCCCAGCCCATGGGCCTCCTGGGCTCTCAGTCCTCCACCCAGCACCATCCCACCACAGGCTGCCTCAATCAGTGCAGACCTCGTGCTCCTTTTGCAACAACAGAACAAACGAGTCTCAGCCCTTGGCCTGGGTTCAACTCTTGTTTTTATGGGAAACCAACTATCAGAAATAGCCATGCCCATGGTCCCAGGGACAACCATGGCAGAGGCCTTGGCGAGGGGATGACCCAAGGGGAATAAGGGAGGAGTGCAGACAGAGGCAGCAGAGGCGGCAGTAGCCTCCCTCTGGTCCTTGGTAGTCACGGTTCAGCCAGGAGGAGATACAGCAACACACTGGGCCCCCACAACAGTCCTGCGTGGGCCTCTCACAGAAGGGGCTGGGAGGCTCTGGGTGCTTCTGCAGCCATGCTGGCTCAGTGGGGGTGATGCTCTTCTCAGAGAGGCCCCCTGAGGCCTGGCCAGGGTCACAGGATGGGGTCTGAGTTGTTCCAGTTCACCAACGCCCCCTTCCACCTAAGGGCAGAGTGATGAGAGAGAGTTAGAGCTGCCGGGGCCCAGCTCTTGCCCCTACACTTCAAAGTTTGTGTCTTGGAGCTTTGAGGATGCAGGTTCCAGCCTGCCCACTTCACCCCTGTACACTCACACACAAGTTCACACATCAGTCTCTTGTGAAACACAAACACACCCGGGACCCCGGGAGTACTGGAGAGGACGGGTACCAGGTGATTCATCCTTTCAGGCCATGGCTTACTCCATACCTGGTCCTGCTGGACCCTCCACTGACATGGGAGATCCATACATCTGGACCCAGCCATGGGGCATTTTAGAGACACCTATGCAGACCGAGATATGAAGAAACCCTGTAGTGTTCAAACTGTAGGAGGAGGCCCCATGGCTGAGCCCAGAAAGATGGGGAGACAGGCAGGGGGTGCTGGGAGCTGGCAGGGCCTTGTATAGACCCTGAACTTTACTCTGAGAACAGCAGGAAGCTAGTGAAGGGCTCCAAGCACTGCAGTGACACAACAGATTTTTAAAAAATAACTTTACCTAGCCAGGTGGGGTGGCTCATGCCTGTAATCCCACCACTTTGGGAGGCGGAGACGAGAGGATTGCCTGAGTCCAGGGGTTCAAGACCAGCCTGGGCAACTTGGTGAGACCTCGTCTCTACAATCAGTGGCACATGCCTGTAGTTCCAGCTACTTGGAAGGCTGAGACAGAAGGAGCCCAGCAGGTTGAGGCTGCAGTAGCCGTGAGCATGTCACTGCACTCTAGCCTGGGTGATAGAGTAAGACTCCAACTCAAAAAATAAAAATAAAAAATAACTTTACCTTAAGAAGTATGGAGCATAATGGAACTGCAGTCCAGGGTTAGACACAATAACAGTTCAGTTGCAAAATAAAAGTTATTGTAGGTGAGACTATGAAATTGCCTAACACTTGATTTTAATACATGGTGCTAATTCTCTAAAACAATTCAGAGGGATCATATTTAGTAGATGAGGTATTTATGCAAAAGCTGGTATTGGGATATTATACATCTACATATATCCTAAGATGATATGAACTAGGAGAAAGAGGCTGCCGATCTCAACAACAGTACTATGGTGCAGACGTTGAGACTAGAATTCACAAATGCTTTTCAAAGCATTTATATTTCATAGCATATTGGGGAGGGAGCAGATGTCTTGCTTTCAAAACCTGAAATTTTTCTTCCAGACTGAAGTCAAAATCCTAGCTGCCACAGAGGAGGAAAAAAGGGAAGCCTTCTCGTTTGAATGGTACCTACACAGGAAAGTCTAGGACCCCAGAGGGTGAAGCTGCAATGCGAAGGAGGGAGCAGCTTCCCCCAAAGTACCAGAGCTGCATTTCCCAACAGAATGCCTGGAAGCCCTGGGAGGGCCCCATCCATGGTTCATCCTCAGTGCACTCTTCTCCATCTTCATGATGTAACCCAGGCTCCTGCTGAATTTCTATGTCCTTCCTTCCAGGCATCTGCTCTTTGGCTTTCTTCAAGTCAGGGATTTGCTTCAATGGCTGCATCAGGGTCTCTGGTTTTTAGCTTGAAAGTGACTCTTCCAGAGGCAGCAGGATTCATCCTCACTCTGATCTTCCAGCCTACTATCCTCTTCGTACAGACAACTTCTTGATATCTGTAAAGACTGTATGTTCCTATTTCATATTTTATACTTTACATCATTCTACTTCTCTTTAAATGAGCAAAAAGACTTCTTGTCACTTGGGAGAAAAACCTCTTAGCAGCAATTCTGTGCTTCTAGCTCCCACAGAAAGGTCTGGTGTGAAAGATGGCATTTGCATATAGCACATCCGGGAACAATTAACTCTCATCCTCCTCCCAGCTCCACCCAGGGCACTGTGAGGACAGGCTGTCCATGACCTTCAGGGAACATGCGGGTGTAATGCTCATCACAGTCTAGACACAAGATGCCATCCTGCCCTAGGCTGTGCTCCCCAATCAATGTCTAAGAAACTGTGATTTGTCCATATACAAACATTGAACTGGATCTTCTTGTTAAAATGCTCGGCATAAAAGGCTAAAATGCTGGAAAACATGCTCAGTCACAAATGTCATGCTGTTTAGGGGAACTGTTTCCAAAACTGTCTCTGCATTCTCCTCAGTGTCATTTGGTGATTGTACAGTGATGCCAAAAGATCTCAACCAAAATGGGGGGGCATGGACTTTGGCAATGATCCTCTCTCCTGCAAAAAAGGCCGGGGTGCCACCTGAGCCATTTAGTTCCTGGGATCCTTCTGGTCATGAATGCTCAGAAACAGATCTGGATGTGCAAAAATATCTGCATACATTTTTAAAAGAGATCTTTTAGGAAGAACCAACTTACTAGGCTCCATTCCCAGCCCAGCCTGTGACAAGAGATGCACCGTAACACTCTCGTGCTTACCCACCAACCCTGCCCCTCCAAACTCATCGTGTGAATCGAAAAGGCCAGCACCACTTGATCCACTGGATGTGGCAGAATGGAGGGATTCTGAATGCTTTAGACTATTTCCCAAGCTTCTGTGTGTCCAGCAACTGCAGAGGAATCCAATAAGCGTCTTCAGCCACTACGATGGAATTTATCTGCATCACAGCATTCATCTTCACTGCTCAGACCAGAGACCCTGGACTGTACTTGGAGACAACCTGCCCTGGCTTGGAGACGTCAGACTCTACTGTAGTAAGTGCGCACTGCCGACACTGCCAGGGAGCTGCTACAGGCTGAACACTCCTGAACAAGCAAAGGTAACAACCGACAGGAAAAACAACCATAGCTCTGACGTACACAACTGAGCAAGTGCTGGAGGCAAAACAGGCACTGTGCAGAACCCAGGTTCCCAGGGGCTGGGCTCATCTGTTGCATGTCCTGGGCTGACAGAGCTTTAGCAATCTGCAGCAGTGAGGTTCTAATCAGTTCTGCCACACCATTTGAGAGGTTCACCTTTTGTTCTCTGTTCATCATCTTTGCAGTTTTGTGGGTAAGCACTGAAGTCCCGGACACTAGGAACACATCCTGGTCCAGACCTCCAAGGCAGCAGAAGGGAGGCAGGAAGGACAGCAACAGTTCTGCTCTCAGCCTGGTCCCCAAAGCCCTTCACCTCATCCCTCTCTATCCTTCCAAACCTTTACCATCCTCACTCTGACAGGCAGACTGACATTTGTCCTGTGAACTCCTAGCAAAATGCTTCAGTGCAGGGGTGAGTCGTACTCATCTGACAACATTCGCGGCACACTACAGTCACTGAGTCTTACTGTCAACCCTCCCCATTCCTGCCAACAGGTGCAAATGTGAGGAGAGTACCGGAAGCACCAGAGAGAAGCAGTTGGAAATTACGATAGAAGATCAAAGCACAGACATTTTTAAAATGGAAAGGGCAGAGACAAGATGGATGTTATGCTTACACAGGGGATGAATCTCTCCCCAGTTGGAATGGTTCTTGAAAGTCTGTGTCAGTTACAAAGACAATGCATATGCAACCAACAACTAGGGACAGGCAGAGGAAGAGGAAGTGAAATGGAAACGCTGAGCGTGAGGCAGCATCAAAGTCCCGGCTCACTCATCAGGCTAATTCCAGAGGTGACAGTGACAGTTTAGGGTGGGGTCTCTCAGCCTTCCACCTTGGGCATTTGGGACTGGACAATTCTTTGTTGTAGGGGCTGCCCTGTGCATTGTAGGATGTTTAACACTCTCCCCTTGGGTTGTGACAGCGAAAACTTTCCCCACAAATTGCCAATTAACCCTGGGAATATAAAATTGCTCCCTGGAGCTCAAGTCCACTCAACACCATGGAGAGGGCCAATCAAGGCCACAAGTGAGGCCTTTCCCCCCACGGAGCCATCACCACAACAGAGAGGCAGTTACCTGCCTCAGTGGATTTTAACACTGAAGACAGCAGTATATTTCATGGGAAGAGATGCTTGACAGGGCCTGGCTCAGCCAGGAGAAGAGGGCAGGCCTGGCTCCAAAGCTCCCGACTAGTAGCAATACAGAGATGTCTCCTGCTCACTATAAATTTCCAGACAAACAGGCTTGTGTACAAGTTTTGTTCCTGCTCTCCAGTCATTGCAACCAGGAGCTGCGGGGACTAGCCTAGACTCACCTGAGGGCTTCAACCCACACTGTGCCCTGCCCCGCCCATCCTTCCAGAGCAGATCCTGGAGTCCTGGGGATCCCTCCTGACACATGGGCCTGGCTCCAGGGCAGAGCTAGTCTCACCCACACCTGAAGCATGGGGAGGGGGGAGGCATTGCATGAACACGCCCCTTCATGCCCACCCAGACACCCAGTGGGGAAACTTTGGTCTCCTTCACACCTGTGGCTGCTGTCACTGTCTCCTGCCCCTTCCAAGCTCTCTCTAGAGAAACTTGCTGCCACCTGATTCTTTCTCCTCCCCGGCATGTGTAGAGCCCTCCAGGGTCCTCAAAGGAGAGAGAGAATTTCTGCAGCTCTGCTCTCAACCTCACATCAGCGCAGTTGAGGGGTTGTTAGACCCCATCAAGAGATGGGGAAACTGGCGCCTAGAGCAGAACCAGACCTTGTGGAATTCACAGCGTGACCACCACAGAGCCGGTGTCGGGCAGGTGCGTGGGCAGCAGAGCACCCGAGAGAAGGGCTGGGTACAGCTGGCAAGTAGGCACCCAGGGGATGCTTGTTGGATGAGTGGGAGGCACTGTGGACAGGAGCCTAGGCAAGAAGGTGTCAACATAGATGCTGGAGGAGAAGGCTTCTCCAGAGGGTGGGGGATAACTAGGGAAGGCGGGTGCTCAGCCCCAGCCCCTCAAAGGCACCATTCCCAGCTGGAATTAAATTACATTTTCAATTTCTTGTCTGAGTCTCCAAACAGAAACATCTGTGCCCCAGCCCCAGGGCCCGGTTATGAGTTCTTTCCTCTTTTCTCTGGCTTGTTGACAACTGTTTCTTTTTCTCACTCTGGCTAGGTTGGAAGCATGAGAAAGGTCATGTGTGTGTCTTGTTTGGAAATGACCATAAAGGAGCCTGTTTTTGCTGAGATGGTTAGAGAACAGTAGGGGGAGGGGGCAGGGGACAGACCCCACATTCCTGACACAAGCAAAAGTAACAGGAGACTCTTTGAAGCCGAGACGTGCATCACACCAAGGCACAGAGATGGCATGAGGACCCGGGGGTGGTTCAAATTAGGATGATTTTCTCTGAAGGCAAAACTGGCAGTCTGGGCTTGTGCAATGTCATTGTGGTAACAAAGCCAGGTGGTGGGAAGTGACACTACCCGCTCTGTGACCTTTCACTGGGGTGGGACAGCAAGGGCCCAAGCTGCAGTCCCCGGAGCTCATGACTCAGGGCGTGGTGGCTGGGGCACAGACCTCCATTCTGGAGATCCCCATCTCCCCCTCTGTAAAAGAAGGGGCTAGACCAGATGATGTCCAAAGACCTTTATGTGGACCCAAGCAAGCTGCCAGACGACCAGGTGTGTGGTATGCCCTATGCTGGGCCAGATGTGGGTTCTTGCAGGGCAACAGAGCTGGGTTTGGGGTACATCTTTCCTTGGATGGTAATAGAGGAACTTGTCTTCTGGTTGGTTGCAAACTCTGTGAGAGCAGAAACCAAGTCTTATCTAGCTGGACTCCATGGAGTCCAGTCCAGGGGCTTCATGAGGGTGAACATGATGGGAGGAAATCCCTCTCTGCCTAACAGGCTGGTCTACCCTGCTGCACCGCCCATCCAGCAAGAGGGGTGCCGTGGGCACACAAATGCAGCTCATTGGGGCTTGGGGTCTGACTCCGGCCTTTGAAATGACCTGAGCTTGGGCCATGGCACCATGTGTATCCACTTCCTGACAAGGCAAGGTCTTTCTACAGGCAGCAGGACTCACCCCTCAAGAGGCAGGACCTGTTTACCAGCAGGTCTTCACTGACCTCAGAGGCTACCTTCCCAAGTTTCTCTCTTTGAACTGTTTGAGACTCTGGATGAAAACAAAATGCAAAGTCTTTGTCATCCAACTCCTTGGACTAGAATTTCAGGAGCCCAGGCCTGCTGTTTCCTATTACAGTGCTGTTATCTGATGGGTCTAGGGGTGGGGGAATCCAGTGTTCCCACTCTTCGGTCACCCACTCAGCTTGTTCAAGAATAATGCTGGGACAAGTCTCATAGTGTTAACGGTCGAGGCGAGCCCACCATGACTGGGAGTGATGGGAGGGTGGAGCAGGAAGGCAGCTGGTGTCAGACACAGAACACGGCAGGGGTTGGGGAGTGATGGGAGGGTGGAGCAGGAAGGCAGCTGGTGTCAGACACAGAACATGGCAGGGGTTGGGGGGATGGTGGGGGGGGGGACGTGCTAGTGGAGCCAGGAAGAAAGTAGCCCTGGCCCAGTGCTTATGGCAAGCCAGATGCAGGAGGCTCAGTGCTTCACTTGATATTCGACTGGGGGTGGTGGGGAGGGGGTTGAGGAAGGAGGGGTACCGCCTGCACCACTCACTAGAACAGCGGTTCTCAAAGCGTGGTTCCCGGATGACTAGGGAACTCCTGAAAAATGCAAATTCTTGGACCCTACTCTAGACCTACTGAACCAGAACCCCCATGATCTGTTTGAACGTGTTCTCCAGGTGATTCTGATGTCCATTAAAGCTTGAGGCCTACAGCCCTGGAGAAAGTCTTCCAGTAGATGAGCCATAGATGGATCCGGGTTCCCCTCAGCCATCAGGGAGCTGGGTGGGGTCTGGGACAACTAGAGTCCCAGGCCAGTTGTCACTAGCCCTGTGTGCCAGGCAAGTGTGATGACTTTCCATCTGGGACCAGGACTGGCAAGCATAACCCAAGGACATGCTGGGATCGCCCCTCTGGACCTTCTGTCCCTAGAGCTCACTCTCTGACACATATAGCCCCTCCAGCTTTCTGCATCATCTGGCTGTCACCTGTTGGCATGAAGCTGGGAAGGGACATCCTAGGAGATGGGGAAGCTGACAGAAGAGGCAGCTCTGCACCATGTCCACACTGTACTCTCAATCTGGACTGAGCTCACACCATGCCAGCTCTGGGTGAGGGGCTGCCTAGGGGACAGGTCAGCACTCCAAGTCATTCTCAAACAACTGCCACTTAGGGCTGAGCCCAAAAAGTCCTATCCCTGGCCCTTGCTGTGAGGTGCTTGGTGAGTCACGCAGTGGAATGGTTTCTGGGGAAAGAGGAGTTTCTCCAGAAGGGGCAGTGGAGAGGTTTCAGGGTGATGGGCCACCCACTGGGAGGGGTACAGAGACACAGCCAGCTGGAGGCCTTCAGCGAGGGTCCCAGGGGTCTGAGGCAAGTAGAGGCTGTGTCCAGGGTGCCCACTTGCAGGATGGATACCCTGTGGCCTCCCACAGTGTCCTGCACAGTTGCAAAGGCCGGTGTCACCTCCTGTCCCCATTGCTGCCCTTCTCTCATCACTTTGAATGAGTGGCCCTTTGTACATGAAAGGAAAGCGACCTGCAGGTGCCCTTAATCCTCCCGACGAAAGAAGCACCCACACATGACCCTGCAAAAATGCTTCGTCCCTGGCTCAGGGAGTGATGGATGGATGGATGGATGGATGGACGAACGGACGGACAGGGCATGATGAGGATGCCACCCCCCCATTTCCCTTCCTGATGTTCCCACTGTGCACACAGTTCTCTCTGCAGCTCCACTCAAGGGCTCACTTCCTGCAGTAGGTGCGACCCTAAGCTCTGGCTGTGTCCTCTGGATCTAGGTCAGTCAGTGCCGCTGGGCCTCGGCCATCGTCCACATCCCCTGCCCGACCCCAGCCAAGTGACAGGCAGGGAAGTGGAGATTCCACCTGAGGTCACAGCAACCCACAAGTGGCCGAGATGATAATAACATGAGCTAATACTGCGGGGCACTTAGTAACATCCCAGGCACTCTTCACAAGAGCCTCAGGCTAGGTGCTGCCATGAGCCCATGTCACAGATGACAAAGTGAGGTACACAGGGGTGGAGTTCTGCCCCAGAAAGTGGCAGAGCCAGGCTTTTAACGCAGGCAGCCTGACTCCAGAACCCTCACTCATGATGGCTACCAGCTCCACTGCTTCCCTAGAAGAAGGGACTAGAGTCCAGGTCTCTCCATCACACCCAACGGCTCTGTGAGGGGCCTGCTACAGTGAGCTGGACACTCCGGACAGTTACAGCCTCACCAGCCCTCCAGAGTACTGCCCCAGCCCTAGGGTGAGAGGGAAGAGAGCCCCAGTTGCCTCACAGACTGGGCTCTCCCTCCCCTGGCCGAGCCTCAGCCTTCTCTTACATACAGAGGGGCCGGGCTAGAGGAGTCAAGGGCCCCACCCACCCCTGAGGCTACAGCTGCCTCTACTCAGGATGGGGAGGCTGTTCCTGCCCCCCTTGCCCCTACTCAGAGGTACAGCCTGCTGGGCCACCCCACCTTCCCAACCTGCTCAAGCCTCCCTTGCCCCTAGGCCAACATACCTGTCCCGCCTCCCTTGGCCTAACAGCACTCACCACATCTGGCTGCTGCTGCCTGGAGGGAGAAGGGGCCTGAAGGGGCACCCATATTCCCCACCCCAACCTGAACACACACCACCCTGCAGATCACACACTCCTGCACTCGGGCCCCGGTGGCCATCAGTGGAAAAACCTACGTACACACAAGCCTCGAGCATTATGTCTTTCCAATCACTGTACCCTCTGAATCAAGGCAATCCAGGAACCCACCCTCCTCCCTACAGGTCTGACCTCCCCCAACCACCACACCTCCTGACCACTCAGGGTGAGGCTCAAAGCCAGAGCAGGTCTGACTCACTTGGTTCTGATGCACAGCTCAAGGGGTGGGACAAGGTCGCTGTATTTGTCCTCGGGGATTGTGTGAACAGTATCTGGGGAGGAAAGAGGCAAACACACATCAACCGAGGCCCTGCGTGCACCACCCAAGGTCAGCACAAACAACCATAATTCCTGAGACCCACTCTTCTGGTACCTGCCCCTTCCTCTCCATCTCAACTAGATCCATCCTCATTCCTGGCATCAATTCTCACTTGGACTACTCATTGGCCTGTCACCTCCATCTCCACCCACCCCTGTGTCCCATTTCAGCTACCACCCTCCTACTCCAAAACCTTCCATGGCTCCCCATTCCCTGAAGAATCAATCTAGACCTGTCAGAATAGCATTCAGTGCCCTCTACCATGTGATCTCAACTTCTTAGACCCTCAATGCTAAAAATTGCTAAAGGCCCATCTCTCGCCCCCTCCTGCTAACACTCAGTCTCTGATCCCCCAGGCCTCCGACTGTCTCAAGGGGTCATAGGAAGGCTGGTTTCTGTGGCCAGCCTGGAGGTTCCCTGGGGACAGCGCGAGGTGCTGCACCGATGGTCAGCCGGATCTGCTCCTGCTGGTTGGCCAGGCCGTCATAGTAGTACAGGTCAAAGAGCTTCTGGGTCCTCCAGTCACGCAGGAGCTTCGGCTGCAGGCTGAAGAGGACGCTGAAGTGGCTCTCGCTGCACACCACCCAAATGGGAAACCTCGGGGTCTTCAGGAAGCAGCCGACCTGGATGACAGAGAGGCCCCATGTGCCATGCCGTTCTCAGGGAAAGGGCCAGGGCACCTTCTGTCCAACCCATGGCAAGGCTGACCTCAGAAAGGCCCTGCCAAGAATCATGCCTGTGTCTGACACTGGGAGCCCCCTGTGCTCCCCACAGGGCTCCTTCCCAGAGCCACCTCTGCCCTGCCACCCTAGCCTGCTGCTGCTATGGGGCCTCTGCCACCCAGTCCTAGGACCTGGGCACCACCCCTTCCCTTCATCTCCTACACCCAGCAGTCATTAGTTCCCAGGGTTGCACACACCTCGTCCGAAAGCTCCCCCACCAGCCTCGCCTCACCCCCTGCACCTGGGCCATCGCAGTGACCTCCTAACCAATTCTTCCACGGCCCTTCAGCCAGTCCAGCTCACCAACTGTGCCTCTGCATTCTCTACCGGTCTAGAGCTCGCTCTCCTGGAGAGCCTGCATCACCCAAATCACCCATCCTGGGAGCAAGGATTGCTTCCTCCTTCCAGCTCCCATAGGACCCATCACTAGGTGCCTGCCCTAGTGACCACAGTGCATCACTCTGCCTCATCCATCTTAAACTACACCCTTAGCATACTGGGTACAGGTATGTGTTTGACAAATGAAGGTCCTGTGGATGAAGCAGGACTTGAACGAGAGTGGTACCTTAAATATAAGCGGGACTAGAGCCACGGGGAGCCAGGAGGAAAAGGTCTGGGAGAACAGTCTGTGGGGTGCCAGGAATTAATGGCCAGAGACATTTAGGGCATGGAGGGGCCTTCAGAGGAGTGGGCAGGGAAGGATGAGGATGAGGCAATACCAGGATAAGGAGCATGGACATTTTTCTGATAAGAGAGTCCCTGTAAGCTTGGAGCAGGGGAATGTCACGATGGAAGGGTGTTTGGGGAAGACAGATACTGGGGAATAAACATCAGGGCCCTCAGCACATTGCTAGCATCTTGCCTGCAATGGGGGAAGGGTGACCAAAGGCCCCTTGTGAAGCCCCTGAAGTCCTCTCCAACTCCCTTGAGAGTGTCTTTCCCTCCCCCATGGGCCTGGTTTACTCAGCTATGTACGTGCCACAGGCCAGGCTGATTCTGGCCTAATCCCCACCAGCCCTGGGGAGATGTTTGCATGCTCAGGTATTTACAGCCACAGCCTGTGGATTAAAGAAAGAATGGGAATTATTTTTCCAGTGGGGAGAGGGGCATACTTTCTCCAGGGCCTGTCACCGAAGACATCTCAGAGCTGACTCTGGGTTAGGGGTATCTTAGGCAGAGAGGCTGCACTCAGAGGAGCTGGAACCAGGTCTCCAACGTAACACCTGCCCATTAAAAGCCACCTCCTCCAGAGGGTGGGAGACCACCTTTACAATGTGTTCATCCCTTGCCTGTGGTCCTGTGTCCCTCCCACTCCCCACCAGGGCCTCACCTCAGCCCTGTGTGACATTAAATGGACTGTGCAGCCCACTCCTTGGTGGGATGTGGTGGAATCAGATGTCTTATAGGACGTGGCTGGACGTGCTTAAACCCCACTGCAAACTTGGCTTCCGTTCCTTGCTCCAAAGAGGCTTTTCTGGTGAGGGCATCGCCTGGAACAGGGTGCCCTGACGCAGGGACCCAGCTCATTCACGGCAGGGACGGAGCCCTGAAACCAACCGGAGAGCAGGCCTTTGCATAATCAGCCACCCTGAATTTTCCAGCAGAGGGACAAGAGGGCAGCTTGCCATATATAAATAACAGTCAAAAGATTAAGGACAGAAAAGCTGCCCGGAGAGTTTCTAAATGAGTTTTCTCATTCAGGAGCCCCTTTCCAAGTGGGTGACATTTTCCAGAGCTGAAATTCACTTCCTTTGAATTCTTGGGCAACCAAGGGCTTGGGGCAAGGAGAAGGCGGGGCTGCATTTCCTCTAGCACAGTCTGGGGGGTGAATATGCAGCACAGGTAGGAATGACTTTTACATGGTGATTCTTAATCTTCTAAGGAGACTGTGAATGACCTGACCCCATCATGAACTGCCAGGTTAGAGGCTCATTCAAAAGGATCAACAGCGGATGGCAGGCAGAGGTATACACGCATCCAACATGAGGTACACTTCTGTCCCCAGACCCATCCCAGGCAATGGGGAGACAGCACTGAAAGAAACAAGAACAGCCTTGTCCTTATGGAGCTTACTAGATGAAGGGGACGACAGAGTGATCAAGTAATCATACAAGTACATGTATGCTGCACCTCCCTGAACCTAAGATGCCATCAGACTTGCCATTACTTTTTGTATCAGTAAGAAAGAAAGAAAGCTGACCAAGTCTGCCACACCACCAACTAATCATGCAGGAACACCTCAGACATGCAGACATGCCCAAATGCATCTTAAAAGTGGTGAAATGTGAGAAAGGCAAGAAGAGGCTATGAGGGAAAGAATTAAGATCCTCTGATGGAGACTGATGAGGTGGGAGGGGCCTGGGAGAAGAGACCCCTACTTGGATGGAGTGATGAGGGCAGGAAACATCTCCCTTTTAGGGAATAGCATGTAAGCCAAGACTTGATGAGGAGGAAACACTGGGCGGGTGGTGGGTACACCAGGTGCAAAGGCCCAAGGGTGGGAAAGAACCTGGGCTGAGGCAAGTGTGGCTGAAGGCCGGAGCCCGGGAAGAGAGTAGGGGGCAAGTTGAGAGAGGAAAAAGCAGGCACAGCCTGCAGGGCCTGTCGGTCATGGGAAGGGTTGGATTTTAGTCTCCATATTAGTCTTCTCAGGCTGCCATACCAAACACCACAGGCAGACTGTAGGGCTTCAACAACAGAAATGCGTTTTCTCACAATCCTGGAGGCAGGAAGTCTGAGATAAGGTGTTGCCAGGGTTGTTTCCTGAGGCCTCTTGCCTTGGCTTGTAGATAGCAGCCTTCTCCCTGCATCTTTACAAGGTATCCCCTCTGTGTCCTAATCTCTTCTTACAATGACAGCAGTCATGTTAGATTAGTGACCTCATTTCAAATTAATCACCCCCCTCAAAGACCCTTTCTCAAATACATTTACATGCTGAGGTACTGGGGGTCAGGACTTCAACACAGGGATTTTAGGAGGACACGATTCAGCTCACAACAGTCTCAGAGGATCAAAAAACCCATGAAAAGTATTGAGCAAGGACATAACAGATTCGACCTATGTTTTCAAAGATCACACCGGCTTCAGTGAAGGGACAGGATTGGAAAGGGGGCAGGGACAGCTAACGAAACCAGTTAGATTATCACAAGTGACCAGACCAGTGATGCCAGTGGCTTGCACCAGGGTGAAGGTGGAGCCTGCAGGAGCAACTCAGGGTAGAGCCATGCGGGCTCCTGACGGAGTGGACGTGCTCCTGGTTGAGAAGCTGGATGGGTGGCGCCACTCACTGGGCTGGGGAGGATGGGAGCTTTCAGAGCCTTCCTGTCAAACTTGGTTTTCCTTTGGGTCCCCTCATGAAGACAGCATTGAACATGCCCACCGGTCACGGGAGACGTGCTGAGGTTAAACTCCCTGCCCCACCTTACCCCTCCTGACCGGTCAGGCCCGCATCACCATCTGTGGTGTATGACGCAGCTCAATCCTCACTGCCAGCCTCATCTGGGCCAGCTCTAGGATGCAGGGGGTGAGGTGGAAGCCAGATGGGCAAGACCAGCCTGGTGGGATCACGGATGGCCCATGGAACTCCCACAGGAAGCAACCAGGCTGGAGCAGAAGGCTGGTCACTTATGGCAGGGGAGCAAGTTTCTCTGGTCCAGTTTCCTATTCTCCCAGGCACACCTGAGTGCAGGTTGTCCTAGTAGCTCACTTAACAGAAAGAGCCTCCTCCCTGCATATACTCAGCGAGGGCTCTAGAGCCCCAGCTGCAGTGAGAAGCCAAGAAACAGGCTGTGAGTGCGTGCTCCTTTCAACTCTATATAGGCGAAGGCCTCCAGCCTCAGAACAGCCCTAGGCCGTCAGGGCCTAGGTTCTTCCCCATGCCCATGTCTGTGCTGCCCAGTGGAAGGAGACAGGCCAGGTCAGAGCAGGAGCCCTAGCCCTGAGTCCAGGTCTGGGCTTGGGCGCTGAACTCCCTTGGGCCCCTCCTACGTCCAATGAGGCTTGTTGTGTAGGACCAAAGGGACTCAGGGACAGCAGGGACAAAAGGTGGTGTTAAAGGAGGGAAAAGTACTTTGTCTGAGCTGCCAGGCCCTGCCTGAGCCTTCAGGGGAAGGCAGAGACGAAGGCCCAGCCCTCAGCGAGTTCACAGAGGAGAGGAGGCCAGGGCTCCTTCTGTAGTAAGCCTCAGTCACATGGTGAGGAGAAAAGCATCCTCTCATCCAGGGACGCAGAACTCCCCACCCTCCAACGAGCATCAAACAGCAAAGAGGGTCTACGTGGCACCAGGACGTCCACGGGGAAGAGCTGGTTGCAGGGCCTGCATTTCTTCAGTAGTCATTTTATCCCAAAGGAAGGATGACCCCGACTGATTTCCCTTCAATTACCCTCCACAGACCAAAAGAAAATAGTTTACTTTTTGACCAACGCCCTTAAAACAAGAATGAAACCAGGGCTCATGGTGAGCCTGGGAATTCTGTGAGCCTGGCCAATGTTACCTCTCTTGGCCCGTGGAATTTCGGGCTGAATACTTTCAGAGCACACCCTGGTGGGATGCTCCCGGGTCCAATGCTTCTCACCAGCCACATTCCTGGGCTCCCCCAGACATCAGCACAGCCAGGAAGGAGCTGCTCTCACTCCTTCCTCCCCAAGTCTCCAGAGCCCACAAGTCTACCTTCTGCATGCTGGGGTATCACCCAGAGAGGGGACCCAGGAATGGGGCCACACCACATGGCTCATTAGCAAGAGACAGCATGCCCAGACATGTGAGCACATGGGAAGGACGAATGAAGCGAACCCTGTCTTAAAACCCTGGACTCCTTTCTCCCTGCAAATCCATTCACCTAGTACTGAGTGCCTTGCCGAGTCAGCCTCTATGTCCCGGTTCTGGGGGTACATGATGCGTGAGGTTGCATCCAGACCCTCTAGAATCTCTGCAGGGGCAGCCACCCCATAAAAAGCTCCTGCTCCCCTCAGAACAACCCTCTCCATAGACTCAACCCCAGAACAACAGACTCTGAAGGCATGAAAAGCAGGGCTGGGGGAAGGTTCCATGGCAACTGAACAAGAGGGCAGGGTCCAGTGCTCCTGTGCCCAATGCTCCCAGCCCCTGCCTATGTTCCCCAGAGGGACCCATGCCTTGTCCAGCTTCACTGGGGGCCCAACCCTTCTGGAGACGTTGGCCATAGTGAGACAGGATGCAGAGGGACCACATACTAGCAAACAGGAGGAGGCCTGTTATGGGGTGAACTGTGCCCCCCAAAATTATGTTGAAATCCTAAACCCAGTACCTCAGAATGTAGCCTATTTGGGCATAGCGAGGTCAAACACGGTCATACTGGAATAGGCTGGTCCCTTATTCCAACGCAACTGAGGGCCTTATAAGAAAAGACACACAGGAGAGGGCAATCATGTGATGATAGATGGAGGCAGAAACTGGAGTGATGCATCTATAAGCTAAGTAGCATCAAGGATTGCCAGAAAACATCAAAACTAGAAAAGACAGGAAGGATTCTCCCTATAGGTTTCCAAGGGAGCGCGGCTTTGCTGACACCTTGATCTTGGACTTCTAGCCCCCACAACTGTGAGACAATAAATTTCTGTGGGTTTTTTTTTTTTTCTTTTCTTTTTTTTTTTTTTGAGTCAGAGTCTCACAGCCTCGACCTGCTGGGCTTAGGTGATCCTTCCACCTCAGTCTTCCAAACAGCTGAAACTACAGGCATGTGCCACCACACCCAGTTAATTTTTCTTGATTTATTGTAGAGACAAGGTCTCATCAAGTTGCCCAGGCTGGTCTTGCACCCCTGAGCTCAGGCAATCCTCTCGTCTCGGCCTCCCAAAGTGCTGGGATTACAGGCTTGAGCCACCGCACCTGGCCAATTTCTGTGGTTTTTTTTAACCCACCCAGCTTATGGTACTACGTTGCAGCAGCCTTAGAAAACTAATGCAAGGCCTAAGCCCTCAAGTTCCCTTCCCCTCCACAGACACACACTCCAGCTGTAGCCTCTGTGATCCACAATCACACCACAAATCCCTAAAAGCTCTTTTCAAACAATATTTCCCGGAACATGGCGTCATCTGGCTTTGGGTCTGAATCAGGGGCCTGTACTCGATGGCAGGGAAGCTGTGTTTCTTCTCAAACTCTTTGTGATTCAGCCTGGACCCACATTCCCACTGCCTCCAGGAACTGCAGAGTACTTTCCTTCCCTGTGTCCCTCCTTTCCATGGGTCCCAGGGCACCATGACCCTCCGTTTGTGGAGAACATGCGTAACTGGGTACCTGGCACACATTGTAGTGCTCAAAGAGAGATAAGAAGCCAATGTCGCTGCGTGAAAAAATGCCTTTGAGAACTGTGATGTTCCCGTTCCCAGAATCCAACTCCAGTACGTCATTGAAAACGTTGGACACGGCTCTCCCGGTCAGGAGCAGATTGACAAGTTCCTGTAGATGAAAATAAGGGGAAAGGCTCATCAAGTCTCTGAATCAGCTACTGAAAGGGTGGACGGGAAACAGGAACAAGAGAAAAGGGGAGAAGGAAGGAAAGCAAGGAGGAGACAGCCTGAACTCAGAGGAGGCCATGACTCCATCTTTCCCACAAGGCCTGGGAGAAAGTTGCCAGCTTTTCTCATCGAAGTGACTTTAGGTACCCATCCATCTCTATTCTACCAGCCCTCATTGAACACTGACTGTACAAAGGACACTGTCCTGTGCCCTGGGTTGCTGGGAGGATCAGTGGGAGGGTAAGGCTCCTGACCTGGGTCTCAGGTTGAGACGGTGGTCAGGTACCTGCCTGCATGTTGAAGCACAATGCAGGGTGTGACCAGGGCTATAAACACGTGTGTGCAGAGCACTGTGCAGACCATATAACCAGTCAGGCAGCTCTGTGGAGAAGTGACATTTGGTCCGGCCTTGAAGGATGGTATTTTTTCAATAAACTTTTTATTTTGAAATAATTTCAGTTCAAAAGAAGTAAAAATAGTACAGATTTCCTTTGTCTCCTTCACCCAGCTTCCCACAACGATAACATCTTACACAATCAGGGCACATGATCCCCACCAGGAAGCCGGCCATGGTCCAGTACCGAGAACTTAAACACCAGGCCTTGTTCAGACTTCACCAGTGATGTGGGGTTGTAATAGAGGGAGGGAGAGCAGTGGAAGGTGCTTCAGGGGCAGGAAGAACAGACGCAGGGAGTGGGGCCAGGAAGCCCAAGTCTGGTTTCTAGCTCTGTCTCTGCCTTTGTTTTGCTGCATGGCATTAGGCATTTGGTGGCCCCATGACTCGTGCCACATGCCCAGCAAACCAACAAGTACGCCAACCCCAGAACCCAGAGGCAGTAACATGTGAGCACCTTTTCTCTGGTGTCACCTTCAACCCGAGCCTCCCACACTGGGGTGGGTGGACCACTATGGCTGGAAATCCCCTTCCTTATACAGAACACCCAGGGGTCCGGTCTCCTGTTAGGAATGGAGAAACTGAGGCTCATGGGTGAGAAAGGACTTATCCAAGCCACACAACCTGTCAATGCCAGAACTGAACTTCCACCTCCATCTCTGACTCCCTGTCCTGTATCACAGCCCTCTCCCCCACCTTGTTACCCTCATGGGACATCTGTCTGGATACAGATCCAAAATGAGGGGTGGCCTCTCAGGGCCACTGAGGAAGGATTTGCGTGAGCCCGGCACCAGCGCGAGGGCAGGTCTCTCTGCCTCCCCCACCTTCTCCCATGGCATGCAGGAATGGCCAAGCAGTCCTCTGGCCAGCGTGAACTCTGGAGAACACAGTTTATAGAAGTGTTTTCCCTTGAACTGTGAAAACAATGCCGGGGTTAATAAATCCCTTGGTTGACACCAACACCCCTGCCCCAGTGACAGTAAAAGAGGCCACAGAGGAGCCCCTGTTGAAGGGAAATAGCGAGGGGCCTCATTGTGTCTTGCAGAGGAAATGAGAAAAGAATTTGGAGGAAATGTCTGCTTTAAAATACTGCACCTTAGGGGCAGTGGCTGCTGAGGAAGACAGCTTTTTTCAGGTGGGTTTGAGTTTTCCCATCTGGCTTTGAAGGGGTTAAAAGGCCCCTACTCCCCGATCTGAGGGGTTTCTAAAGCTGTCCTCACAGTAGGAAGACTTCTACAGATGGGAGAGGGGGGCACAAGGCCTCTTCCTCCCCTAGACTAAAAAATCACACAGTGGCAAGGCTTAGCAGTCATCTAGTCCCTTGGCTACTCAAAGTGTGTGCCCTCCCTGGAAGCCCCAGCCCGGACTCACTGTATCTGAGCTGCTCTTCAACAAGACCCCCAGGGATTCACATGCACCTCGAAGCTTAAGAAGCCCTGGCCTAGTCCAGATGCCTGTTCTACAAGTGAGGAAACAAGTGCAGGGAGGGGAACGCCATGCCCACTTATTCTGTGAGGACAACAGAACAGGGCTTGGAAGCCAGCCCGACACTGGTCTGGCGGCCTCTGCATCCTACTTGGGGGGCATCACCCCTGGGCAGCAGTCCTCTCTGCCCTCCACAAGGCGAAGCTCCCATAGGGCAAACAAGTACTCAGAGAGAAAGTGGGGCCACCAGGGCAGTCAGATGAGCACCCAGGTCCCCGAGGCCTTGCTCTAGGAAGGCGGGCAGCAGCCAACCCCACAGTCCCTGTATGGGTGACCTAGACAAACCACAGGACCCAAACTTGTCCCTGCATGGTTCCCAGGCAGGTTTTCAGAACTAGGCACAAGTGAGCCAGGGTCCCCAGGACAACTGGGTCCTCAGCTGGGCCCGGAAGACTGAACGGCTCTGCCCAGCCTGTCCACCCCAAGTCACAGAGAATGTCAGATTTCACTACGGCCCAGTGGCCACTCTGGGGGTAGAAAAGCATGGAAAGAAGCAGGGGTAGGATTCAGCTCCCAGTTTTGATGCTCACTAGACAGCATCTTGAACAGGTACCTTCCCTGTGTCACCTGGGTGACTGGGAGGATCGATGACAGGCAACTGTGCTCAGGGTCTCCCTTGTCCCCCATGAGGCCCCATGAGATCCCTTGGTGAAGATGCAGAGGGAAGGATTGTTGTAAGGACAATGCCCTATACAAACATCAAGGGTGCCAGAGCAGTTATCACCCCAACTGGACCCACGGTACCCCCGCCTGTGCCTGGGGCACTGCTCCTAGTGTCCTGGGCTAGGGGCTGTGCAGCACTTGGGTCTGCATCCAGCCTTTTTTGTGTCCCCTGCAGCTCCAAGCACACAGGTAGTGCACAGCAAGTTCTCCAGAAACAGAAGCTTAACTGACTTCTCTAGGTCTCTGAGACATGATGGTGAAGCCCAGCAGAGGTGAAATGTGAAAGCTGCTTAGAGGGTGTTGGCAGGGCAAGAAAGAAGGGTGGGACAGAGAGAGGTGAAGAACCACCTAGGTTCCCTAACCTGTGTGCAGTAGCCGTGTCTTCCAATCAGGTAGTTGGTGGGGACATCAAAGTCCTGACGGATGCTGAAAAACACGAGAAGAAGCACTGTTAGCACATCTTGGCCTGAGCAGGCTGCCCTGGCAACCCTCACTGTGTGACCAAGTGCTCCCCTCAGCTTCCAGGCTGAGGCCCAGAATCCCAAACCCGGTGGGAACCTGAGTGCTCTGTGTTCATTGCCCTCTATGAAGGGGGCTCCTGCCTGGAAGGGACTAGGGCTAGAGCCCAGGCCTCCTCCCGTAGAGTCACTGCACTCTCTGGATGATGGTCTCCATTCTGCCCACACCGGGGAACCGTGACTCAAGTGGGATGCAGCAGACAGCCTCCCAGGCTGGGAATCTAATGTCCTGAATTCACGTCCCAACTGTCACTACCAACGGGGGGACTGAGGAATCCTCTTCCACCTTGGAGCCTCAGTCTGCCGGTCTGTTAAGTGGGAGGAATGGACTCTAATGCCTCCTTGGGTTCTAAAATAACAGATGCTACCACCTGAGCACAGCTCCTACACCAGACACTGTATACACATCATCCCCTAAAATCCTGAGAGAAAACCAAGGCTCAGAGAAGGGACTGTCCTGCCAAGGGTGTTCTGCTCATGGACAATGGGGCCAGCAGAGAACCCAGGCAGTCAGTCTCTGAGGCCTGTGCTCTCCCACCCCTTGGTACCAACGTGGCTCCACCCTTGGAATGGAGTCCTTCAAAAAGGCACAAGGTGAGAAGCCTTTTTGCCAAAAGAAATTCCTTAAGCTGAAAGAACTGGATTTCTGGGGCTGAGCAGTGCTAGGGACCAGAACCATCCAAAGTGTCCTGGTCGGCAAGTGTCACATGTCAGAAGTGAGGTGTAAGTACCAGGAGGCAGAAAACTCTCCCCTAGTCTCAAAACCCTCCTTACCGGTTGGTTATCATGCTGCAAAGTCTACTATTAGGACACTGTTTGTTTTAGCCCCCCTAGCATAAATCCCTCTGGGAGACTGCTATGCCACTCACACAGTACACAGTACACGAGCTATTCCCCGTACCGAGCAGGGGGTCGTTTCAACCCTCCAGCCTCCACCCCCACCCTCACCTCCACCCCAAAGTAGGAATTACCATGTCTATTTTATCAATGTGGAAAAAGCTCAAAGAGGCGAGTTCCAGGAGGGCAGGGTGAGGCCAGGGAGCCTGGTGTCCAGTTCTGTCCCCAACCCTGCACATGACTCTGGGGGCACACAGCCCTGGGGGCATGCCACCCACCCAGCATCATGCCCAGGGCCTGATTCCCTTCCTTCATCCACACCCAAAGAGAGAGACTGAGTGTAGGATTCAGAGAGGGACCCAGGGGTAGGAAGGGCTTAGCAATCAGAACGTTAATTTTTCCCTCTAGTGGAAAAGAGGTCTTAATTTATGTTTCAAATCTAAGGCCTGCCATAAGCCCACAAACCTAAAACACATGCTCTGGTCCCCGTCTCCTTCCAAAACAAGTTTAGAAACTCAAGCTCTATAATACTTGGCGGGGGTGGGGAAGTACTTTCTTGTGGTTTTTAATAACCGTGGCCAAAAGATGAACTGGGTTTCCCATCACGGGACCCACAGAGAGCCACTAAGGCTTGGGGGTCTTCTGGGAAGGGTCTTGAGGCTCACCCACCAGAGGTGGCCCCTCAGGTCTGGGAAGGAGCCAACTGGGAGTGACTCATGGTCAAGTATAGCACTCGGCTGGCGCTAGCTCAGGCAGAAGAATTGATGGAAACGCTCTCTGCAGCATATACAAGCATCTTCTGAAGAGAAGAAAATAACCTCAAAGGAGTCCTGGGGGGACCGATAAGCATCGCTGGCCCCAAGCCACTCGGAGCTTTCCGACGCGGTCCGGTCCGATCTTCATGAGCTCGTAGCCTCGTGTTCACCCAGCGGGCTTGAGAGCCTGCGTCAGCTGGGAGCAGAGGGACAAGCAGAAAGGACAATGGGAGGAAACAGTAATTGCATCCTTAGGTGCAAACACGATGGGAAATTCAGCAGTGCGCTGGGATCTTAAAAGAGAGGAACATCTGTATTTCACATTAGGGCATTCAGGAGACGCCAAGGAGCGGCTTATGGCTTAAGAGATTTACGACTTTAGCAAATCTGGATGCCCAGACCTCCCTCTGAGGGAATTCCCTGGAGGGGTGAGTGTGAGGAGTCCTTGAGCAGAGGAACCACGGCCCCAGCTCTGCCGGAGAGAAGGCAATTCACACAACAGGGATGGCACCAGACCTAGGCCCTAGCCCTGGTCTGCTGTGTGGTCTCAGTCTCCCCTTCTGTGCCCTAAGGGTCTTGGACAAGATGAACGGTATAATGGGCTGAACTGTGTGCCTCAAAGTTGATATGCTGTGAGTCCTAACCCCCAGGACCTCGGAATATCTGCCTGGAAACTGAGCCTTTTAGGGAGTGGTTAACTTAAGATGAGAGCATTGGAGTGGGTTCAATCCAATCTGACCGGGATCTTGTACGATGAGGAACACACAAAGATTTGTAAGATTTAGGATGCACAAAGGGACATCAGGGGAGCACACTCACAGGGGAAAGACCATGTGGGGACCAGCGGGGAGGTGGCTATCTGCAACCAACCCTGCTGGCACCTTGATGTTGGACTGCAGCCTCCAGAACTTTGAGAATACATGCCTGTTGCCCAAGTCCCCCGTCTGTGGTGTTCCATTAAAGCAGCTCTAGGAAATTAACAAAAGGGCCTCCACACCTTTTCAGACTTGGAGCCCTTTCTTCCAACAGGACCTTGTATGCAGAAGTCCCATTACATGCAGTGACAGAGCTGCTCTGGCTGAAGATGGAGTGGGGGCTCATCCCATCCATCTCCCCCTCCAGGAAACCTGGGTCCCCAAGGACATGCGGGATCCTGGAAGCAGGGGCCACCTGAGTTCTGGGTTCCCCCCCATCCTGGGCCTCTGAGCCACAAGCTGTGGCTGTCCTTTCCCCAGGTTGACTTAACCATCCAGCCTAATGGGTGGGCTGTTCCTTCCACAGTCTTCCTGGGGGCTAGACGATGCTAGGCCTCTGAGAATCCTGTGCAGCTTGATGAACCAGGCACCAAGCTGGATAACAGGAGCCAGAAGGGCCCAGCACCAGATGCAATGTGCCCCCAGAAGCTGTCCTGCACTTAGGGCTCCTTCAGTGAGCAGGGCATGCTGGGATTTCAGAGTTCAAGAAGGATGGAAACTCACCAAAGGGAGGGGGTTGGTCCTGGCTGCCCTGATGCCTACCCCCTCAGCTTTTTGGAAGCAAAAGGCCAGAACTCTGGCCCAAAGGTCTGGGGTGATGACCTAGTCTCGGGAGTGTCTGGGTCACCCAAGGACAGAGGAGGGGAAACAGAGAGGATGCCAGCAGGGACCAAACCTGACAACTCTGTCTACCCAGGAGGTCCTGAAACAATGCACCATGCCAAGAAACAGAACAAAGGGGACACCAGGGCTCTCAGGGCTCAGCATTTTGCAGGTCTGAAGATGAATGCCCAGAAAGAGAAGGTGACAGGCCCAAGGCTAGATGACTGGCCCAGAGGTAGTGACAGACGTCAGCCCGGACTCAGGGCCCGAAGCCAGGCCTGGGTCTCTGCTGCCTCTCTCCACCTGCCCTTTGTCATGTCTCCGAGGGGGCAAAGGCTCACCACTGAGCAGGTTGACAGCACATGTACCTGGAATCTACGCCGTCTCAAATGCTTTCTACTGTATCCCTCTCAAAAGCTTTGTGAGGCCTGGAGGACAAGACCACCATCTCCATTTTATTGATGAGAAAACTGAGGCCCCAAGAAGAGAAGTGACCTGAGGCTTTGTGGTCAAACAGAGAGGCAGCAGGGCCAGGACTGCGTCCCTAGGACCAACATTACACTGTGTTCTGTAGCTTGGCTGGGACAGTCAGCCTGACCAGTCAGTTCTAGACAGACCAGGCACCCCTGGAGCCCCACCCCTAGTCCTCATCATCTCTGGCTTGTCCCTGCACCTAAAAGCCTTCCTGTGTGAATCTGGAGATTTGGCACAGAAGTTTCTGAATGGGAAGGAAAATAATTCCAGCAGCCTAGAGACATGGTCTCAGTCTACATTCACCTAAAACCTGCGTCCACTTGGTTCCTGACCTGGCTAGCAAACCCGGGCAAGTCCCTATCTCTTTCTCAGCCTGAGTCCTCATTTACAAAACCACAGCAAGAAATCTCCAGGGACCTCCTGGGATGTGAGCTAGTGTGTCCGGTCCATGACACTGATATTTAAACATCAAGCCTAAAATAGGCAGTAATTAGCCTGGACGGACCTAAGCAGCCACCCCTCCTGCACCTGACCACTGGGGCACCAGGCCCAGGAGGAGCCACATCCAACTGGGCCAACCCCTGCCTGTCCCTCCCAGAGGCTGCATCCTCAGCTGCACTTTCCCCGCCCAACTGCAGTGACCTCCAGAGGTGGCAGCCCCAGGATGGGACTTCTAGTGACTTTAAGGACAACATTAGTAATGAAAAGAACAGCTGTAGTACTACTAAGAGAACCTGGGCTCTAAAGCCAGGGAGCCCTGGGTTCAAATTCAAGTGCTGCCACTTACCTGTTATTTCCTTCTCTAAGCCTCAGTTTCCCCACTCACAATATAGGTATGATGATGCCTCCTTCTGTTAAAGACTACTGTGAGAACTGAATGAGATGAACTATATAAAGCATTTGGCATTTGGTAAATGTCACTTCCCTTTTCCTGCTACAACAACAATAATAACAAAAAACAACGACCAAGAGGTCATGATTCCTACAATCTCAACCATTCATATCACAGCCAAGAACCCAGAATAAATTGAGAACTCCACGCAGTCAAAATGTAGCTGTGTCTATCTGAAAAAATTTGGATAAAGCAGATGCCAACTGTTTTCCCAGGAAGGCCAAGAGGGAGTAGATGATGAGTCAGAACAAATGAGCATCTGGCCTCTCTGCCACCTGCGCTGTGTGGCCTTCAACAAACTGCTTTCCATCTCTGAGCCTCCTGTGTGTCATCCCCGATGGCGATAGCAATAACCACCTCAAAGGGCTGTCACAATGAGGGGCTAGGCCATAAAGGGCCTTGCAAACTGCATAGAGTCCCATGGGTTGGAGGGACTGGTGCTGTTTTCATTCTCCAGGCAGTGGGGGAAGGGGCTGGGATGGGGGCCCAGGATATAGGGGGAAGCTAGTAGAAGGTCCTGCAGGGTGGAGAAAGAAGCACCTGCCTGGAGGAGGGAGGAGAAGGCAGGAGGCCAAACTCCTCAGCAGCTGGCCAGAGCCCTTTCCACACTGCCTTCTGCCTCACCCCTCCCCCACCATGTCCAGTACCTTCTCAACCTGACCTTGTGTGACTGATCCCTGCAAACCCCCATCAGCAGTCTTTGCCTACTTTGCTCTTGCCTGCCAAAACCCTTCCTACCCACGCCTCAGAGCCCTGCTACCTGTCACCTCCTCCTTAAAAAGACACCTCCCTCCCCCTAGGCCGAGAAATGCCCCATCACTCCTCTCCTCCTTCTTCCCTTCCTAATGGTGCCCACCAACTCCCTTTCATGTGCCTGCCTTGCCCCTCCAGAATGCAGGGACTTCGAGGGCCAGGCTGGGCTCCAGCCCCTGCAGGTGAACAACATGCATACCCCTAAATGACATGACCTGCCCACACCTGTCCCAGATGAAACTGTGAGTAACAAAGGCCTGGTGGAACAACACCTAGAATCTGGATCCCAGGAGGCGTGCATGGCAGGTGGAGGTAAGCAGCCCATCCACGCAGCTGAGGCTGGCCTGGCACAGAAGATTCTTCCAGAAGGTTAATTACCTCTCCCTCCTCCCGAGGCCTGTCCTCTTTATCTGGGCACCTGAGCCCTCCATGAACAAGGAGGTCCCTGGGTGAATGGGTAGGGGCAGTAGATGCACATGGGACTGAGGGTTGGGAGACCTCCCAGCTCTGCTACCTTCCCCAGTGCGGCTGGGTTTCAGGCCCCTTCTCTGCTGTGGGAGGTGGGCGCCTCCCATTTAGTCCTCAGGGTAGGTGACCGTGGGCAGAATGACCACCCCTTGCAGCTCACTGGTTGGGACTTGCCATCTCAGCAGCCCGGGACCTGGCCCAGGCACAGTCGGCCTGCGTTAGTCTGGCCCACACCAGCTGAATAGGGAGCATGGTGCAGGCACTCAAGCACCACTCTGGGATGGACCTATGTGGAGTCTCACTTTCCAGTACTCAATCTAAGTCAGCAAACAGCTGACAGCCCTGCCACCCTCCGCCAGCCCAGGGACGGCAACCCAGGCACAGGGCCTTAGACAGCAAGCCAGGAGGCTGGGTGATGCTGCCAGCTGCACCACCGCCTCATCCTTCGCTTCTCAAAGTCCCCACACCCAAAAATGAGATACTGGCCCCAGGCCTGGGGCCTAAGCCTTGGGTTGTCACAACACCGCAAAGGCCCAGGTTGGTAGCCAGGCCTCTCCCTCTCTCCTCACCTCCAGCTGAGCCTCCAGACTCTGCCGTCCTCCAGGTCAGGGGGCCTCGCAGGGTCCCCAGAGGAAGTCAGGCAGAGATCCACAGGAGGACAGAGGGGCAGGTGGCTCCCAGGGAAGGGACCAGAGACAGAAAACAGAGTCAGTGTAAGTGGAGTCTGGGTGGAATGTCCACAGGCACCCACAGCCCCTTGAGTTCACCTTCCACCCATCACCCTAGTCTTAGACATTTTTGCTGAAAGTGTTCATTAGTGTGGCCTCTACCCTAATCTGAACCAATGCTAAAGTTGCGTTAAAGTTTACTGAAGAAGTTCCTCTCCTCCTGCTTCCCAAAGGACCTTAGCAAGTCAGGGTAGGCTTAACTGTTCCATCCAGCCTCACATATTTCCTGGAGGAGACCAGGGTGAGAGCCGGCAAGGGAGTCGCAAGGCCAGGGCATCTGTGGAGGCTCTGGTCTGGGTGGCTCTGTCCACGCCTCATTATTCAGGCTGGGAGCGTTTCAGAAGAGTCTCGAGAAAGCTGACGAGCATCCGTGGACCCCTCCTGCTCAGCAGCACAGCACATCTGGAGCTACCAAGAACCTGGGATTCTCAAGGACAACTGTCCCGTCCATGTCCTCATCCCACAAGCCACCCATCCACCTGAGTCCTAGCAGATGGTCTCTGACTGGGTGAGCACTGCCTACAGTGGTAGCCTCTTCTCTCCACTTCTAAGAGAAGCCTGAGGCTTCCATTGAGACCCAGACCCAGCCCACCCTAAACCCTCATCTGCTCTCTCTTCTCTGACTCGTCCCACACTTTGGTTTACTGACTTTGGTCCATCCCTTTCCCAGCCAGTGTGATAGACTTCTGTGGGCTCTGACTGCCTCCTGGGGATGCCCCACATCCACACCTCATGATGGTGCAGTCCAGACCTGACTACTGAGATTGTGTCAAGAATGGGTGCCCAGCATCCAGCAGGCCAAGGAGCTGTTGGAGAAGGGCTCTCAGAGCCCACCATGCAGGTACCCCTCCTGAGAATACAGCCAGGCCCACCGTGCAAAGAGAGGGCCCTCCTGAGAGCACAGCCAGGCTCACCGTGCAGGGGGACCTCCTGAGAACATAGCCAGGACTCAGAAACCAAGAGTGAGGAAACAGAAGGATGAACTCTACGTCCCAAGGAGAGTGTCTGGGTTCCTGGATCCAGCCACTCCTAAAGCCCAGGCTTCAGACAGGAGTCAGTCAGTAGTTCTGTTTCCTGCTTATACTGGCTAGGAACCGAGCTTCTGCCTCTGGCTTTTCCAACCAACACTCACGGCTGGCTTTAGGTTCAGGACAATTACACAAAGAAAGGAACTGTTTTGTTGCTGCTGTTGCTTTTAACCTCTTAGGAAGAATCACAAAGAGCTGCAGCGTCACTGTGGTATGGGATGGGTCCTGCCCAGAGGCGTCCCCTTGCCCTCAGTAACTGGCTTGTGCTGCTCAAAAAGTTCATTCAGCCACCTCTTCTGGACTTTCAAGATTGCCTTTGGGCAGCTGAAACTGCTGCTGTAACGAAGGCCGAGGGTCTCCTGCATGAACAGGCTTTCTCCACAAACTGTCTACCACACCATACCCCACAGGACCTGGACCACCCGGCCAGGCCCGTGCCCCACCAAGGGGCTGGGGCATTCCATGTACAGCACCGCCCAGGCTTGGCCCTGACCCCCCAGGACCCTGGTTATCCTTGGGGCTTGTGAGAGCTCCCTGGGGAAGGCTCTAGCCATGCGGTTTGGAAAGCAGTGGAGCTAGGCAAGCGTGAAATCCTGCATGAGATTTACTGTAAGCAACTCGAGATCATAGAAAAGAAAATAAATGGCTTGAAATCAAGTGGAAAAAAATAAAGCCACTGCAAGGCTTTGCACACAGGCCGGGGTAAACAAACCTCAAAGGCCGCTTTTTCAACTGTTCTTGAGGCCTCTGAGGGCGAAGTGGCCAGGCAGTGGTTGGTGGCGACTGGCTGGGTATGCATCTGCCCATGGCATCCTCACCCCGGCTCTGCTTGGACCTTGGTGTGAGAGCAGCCTCTGGGCCTCAGAAGAGAGCCCTCACCAGAGGGACGGATGACCATGCCCTCTCTGTCACTCAGCACAATCACATGCACTCATCACAATCCAGCCATCCTTCACACAATCTCAAACACAGCCACCAACACTCAAGCATCTCACACCCAGTCGCCAGTCTGACGGATCTCTGCTATACACACACACACACACACACACACACACACATACACACACCACCGCAGCAATACCACAAACACACGCTTGCTGTATCATAAAGAACTGCACTTCTTTTTAGCTGAACAGCAGTTGATCTTAGGGACTGTTGTCTCTCTGAGCTGCCAGGACATGCTTTCATGTGTTCATCTGCCCAAAGTGGTAACAGACCACTCTGAAACAGCATCAAAGGATTCTTTGGCAAAGCTGGATCTGAACCCCAGAGCAGGAAGGCCTTCGGTGATCATCTGGTCTTGTGTTTCTAAGCTGTGTTTGAGAGCTCCAAAGTGGGGTCTCAGAGGCTGTGGCTGGGAACAGGTGTAGGTGCCAGAGTAGGAGGCAGGGGAGAGGGGCAGCAGGGGTGACCCCCTCCCCACCTCCACTGTGCTCGTCAAAGTCATTCTGCCACATCCACTTTACACAGAGAGCTTTGGAATAAAGTATACTGGGGAACAAAATCAGGTTTTGTTTCACTACAAAAAAGAGTTTAGGAAGCACTGGCCCAGTCTCTGCTGTTGGGGAAAGAAGCCAAGGCACAGGCTGGGTCGGCCACACGGCTGTGGGCAGGTGAGCTGAGCTGGGAACCCAGGCGTCCTGATGCTATATTGTGGCCAAGTGCTTGCTTTCCTGTGACTCTCCCCCGACCGGACTTCCCCTGGCCTAATGGCGTCTAAGCTGGGTGACATTGGTGCCTGCGTGTCCAAGTGTCCATTAAGAAAGGCCTTTGCCGTTAAACCCCAGGTCAGCAACCAGGAGGCGGGTTTCCAGTCCCAGGGCTGTTGGACTGCCCAGGAGTCAGAGCAAACCTTTGGCCAGGCCTGGCATTGCTCCAGAGAGCTGAGGCCAGAGATGTTGGGGTGCTGGAGTGCAGCATCGCTGGCAGGTGAGGGAAGCACGCTGTTCCGGGGCTCTCCTTCAGAAGGCGCGAGAACAGCTTCTTCACTGGAGCGCTCGCCAATGCCAGGAATGCTAACGTGTAATTTGAAATAATTTCAGCATGACTGTCTCACAGGATCTGGGCAGCACTACAACTGCCCTGGCTGTTCCTGTCCTCACTGTCATTCCTCCCCAGGAAGCCCCAGGACCATGGGGGCCAGGGGGAGTAGGGGCAACTCCACTGGGATGCCCCCATCTCTGGCAGCCCCTTGGGAGAGCAAACACGGTCAGGAGGAGCATGGATCTGGAGGGGCCCCAGAGGTGGCACAGCTGCCCAAGGCTGGCCCTGCTCCTCTCCTGAAGCCCTTGGTCTAACTAAACATTTGCTTGGACTTGAAGAAACCAGAGAGAGGCTGGGTGGGGTGGCTCAAGCCTGTAATCCCAGCACTTTGGGAGGCCAAGGTGCAGAGATTGCCTGAGTTCACGGGTTCGAGAATGGCCTGGGCAACCTGGCGAGACCTCATCTCTACCATAAATCAAACTATCAGGTGGACATAGTAGCTCATCCCTGTAGTTCTGGCTACTTGGAAGGCTGAGGCAGAAGGATTGTCGGAGCCCAGCAGGTCGACGCTGGGGTGGCTGTGAGCGTGCCACTGTACTCCATCCTGGGCAACAGAATGAGACTCCGACTCAAAAAAAAAAAAAGAGAGAAACCAGAGAGAGTTAGGTGTCTTCTCAAGGGCACCTCTGAACTGCACACACCCCTGGGACATGGCTTGGCCCCATCACCCCATCCAGCAGGGCACTTGGTGCTCAGGAAACTCCCTGGTTGCTCAGGAAGTACCTGCTGAGGGTGAGTGTCGCCACAGAAGTCCCATCGGGAACTGTGGGACATCCCTGCGGTTGAGTCGACTGAGATGGCAACATGGCCTCCACCACGAGGCACCAAGCCAAGACTGAGGGCAAGAAAAGACAGGAAGGGACACAGAGGCTTCTGAGCACGGCAGGAATGAGACGGGACCAGCAGCAGCAGGAACTGGTCCAGGCACAGCTGCGTGCTATGAGGCAGGAATTATCACTCCCATTTCACAGAGGAAGAAGCCCCAGCTCAGAGGAAGAGAGTCGGGCCCAAAACCAAGTCTGTCTTATTCCCAAATCCAGGTTTTTAAACAGCAATCCAAAAGAGAGGCTCTGGGGCCAGATTGCCTGGGTGGAGCCGGGGCTACCAGTTTTACTTGCTGAATAACTGTGGGTCAAACTGCTCCCCTCCCAACTCCTGGGTTCCTAATCTGAAAAACAGGGATGGTGACGTGATCACAAAAGCACCCACCTAACGGGGCTGTTGTGGGCACTCAAGGGGCCACATGTAAAATGGAGGCAAAGGACCTGGCACACAGGAAGCTTCACAGATGCATCTGCTGCCATTCTCATGGCCAAAGAGGCTTTCTTCTGTGCTGTCTTCTTAGGGGAGGGAAAGAGAGGTCACAGGGGTAAGACAAAGCCCGGCCCATCCCGGCAGCCAGCTCCAACACCACAGTGAGTGTCTATTCGGGTCCTCGTGGGGGCAGAGGCCCAGGCAGTCCCAACTGCCCTGGGGGCCTTGAGACATCTGCCTGCAGGACCCAGGCAAGGGCCTCAGGTGCCCTGGGGGAACTGCCGGATTGTGTGTCTGTGTCTGTGTGTGTGTGTCCATGTGTGTTTGTATGTCCGTGTGTGTCTGTGTCCATGTGTGTCTATGTGTTTGTGTCATTGTGTATCTGCGTGTATGTGCACAGAGGCAGGTGTGTTGTGTTGGCAGGGCTGTGACTGCAGGCTCATCTGCATGAGGCCACGCCGGTCCAGTAGGGCAGCTCTCCCCATGGCAGTGCCCCACAGATGCTGGCTTGATTGCACAGGCAGGAGTGGGAGGAGCAGCCCTAGACCTCCTGCTGTGCACACGTGAAGCTCGGCCTGGTTGTTGGGCCCTGCAGCCCCTCTCCGAGGGAGAGGGCTACGTGCAGGAGCATGCTTGTATAGGACACCCACTCCCAGGCTGCCCCGACCACTACCAGAGCAGATACCCTCCAGCACAGAGCCCCAGACCCCCTGCACAGATGGGGAAGCTCCTGAGAGCACAACTTTCCCTCAGTGAGACCCAGAGACCCCCCCAATCCGTCAGCCCAGGGATTAGCAGACCCAGGCTTGGAAGGAGGTGGTGCAGCTTATGGTCTCCATGCACGTGAACCCACACCAGGAATGAGGCATATCATTATGGCAGGATTAGAAGCTAGAGAGTGCTGTGTGCACACACGCATTTAATAAGGTCAGTAGCAGCAAGTGGCAGGCCAGCGGCCGGCTGGCGCATGAAGCTGTGGAGCCCTGTTGTCCTCCTGCAGCCACAGAGGCCCCTGGAAACAGCGACGCTAGACCCAGCTAGGGAGGGGGAGCGTCTCCCGCTGGAACCTTCCTCGCATGGGCACCACAAGGCTACTCATTCTGCCTGAGCGTTGTTCCCAAATCTTCTCCACCGAGCACCTCTCAAAGTAAGATGTGCTCTCCAGACTCCAGGCTCCCAGGGTTTGACCCTCTGCTTGGAAGAGAATGGGGTGATCGATTGTACTTTCCACAACAATTCATGTGCTATTAATCTGTTATGCTCCCTGGGGACATGTGCCCAGGTGACACACACAGACAAGAGGCTTAGAAAGCCCATAGGGAATGAGCTTTTGGAAAGCTCCAGCTCTAGGGCAGCCTAGGGGGTCACCCCTGATCAGGATAGAAAGTCACATGGGAACGCTGCCCCTAGGGCCAAGCAGGGAGATCAGGACAGCAGCCCTGCCACTTCTCCCTGCCCCTCAGGCCCCTGAGTGCCCACCCACTCAACTCCTCAGAGCTGAACCTGGATGCCAGCCTCGTCCTTGCAGCTGAGGACTGCCGGTCCCCTCTCTTGGGGCCTTCGGTCGCCTCCTGGGTCTCAGACTCAATTGTCCGTTCCCGCATGTGTACCAGGGGAGTCCCCAGGAGTGCTTACATGTACACATACTGCAGTCCCAGGCAAGCCCTCTGAGGGCAAAGGGGGTCTCTCCGGTGGTCCCCGCACACATTGAGATCACAGGGAAGGCAGCCCTGGACACAGGCATATGGGAATGTGAGACTGCTCTCTCCCTCCGCCAGCTGCCTTTCCACAACATCCGCTGAGCACTCGCCCCAGGCCGAGCTCCAGCCCTGGGCTCTGGGGAAGTAGCAGAGCTTACAGATCAACCCAGCCCTGGGAGTTGAGGAAGGAAGATACTCACAGGTCCACAGATCTGGACAGGATGGCAGACAGGGTGAGCAGGATACATCCGTAGGGGCCTGCTTCAAACTGGGAGGGGAGAGAGGACTGAGCTTCCATCCAGGCCGCACCTCCCTCCTCCCATTTCCAGCCCTGACACCTGTGGGGGTCACACCCAGGGAGCAGCCTGGTCCTAAGGGTTCCCAGGTGGACCTAGGGCAGACCCCTAAAGGATGGGGTGCACCAGCCTGAGTGACACCAGGGACAAAGTGTGGTGATGCAGGGGCTGCCATGAAGCATGTCCACAACCTAGGAGTCCTCAAAGCCCACAGGACAGCGGCAGTCACGGCAGACCCCATTATGGCTCAAGTGTCTTATGGGCATTGTCACCCTGGGTACTCTAACAGACTTGGGAAAGCACTATTATCACTGCCCTCTACCACCTCAGGAACTGGGGCTTGGAAAATGAACAACTTGCCAAGGCCACAGAGCTTGTCAGCAGCACAGTGGAATTCTAGGGGGCTTATGTCTAATTCAAGAAGCCTCACTCTGAAGTACCGCACTATGCTGAGAACAACAGAGAGTAGGTTTGGGGCAGAATTGGGATGGGGGTGAGGCAAGGGAGACGGACTGTGCAAGCACACATCTTTTGAAAAATTTTTGATATTTTGACCGGGTGTGGAGGCTCATGCCTGTAATCCCAGCACTTTGGGAAGCTGAGGCAGGAGCATTGCTTGAGCCCAGAAGTTCGAGGCCAGTCTAGGCAAAAATAGGAAACCTCATCTCTATAAAAAACTAAAAAATTAGCCAAACAAGGTGGCACACACCTGTAGTCTCAGCTACTTGGGAGCCTGAGGGTGAAGGATTGCCTGAACCCAGCAGGTAAAAGCTGCAGTGAGTGGGGATCATGTCACTGCATTCTAGCCTGGGCAACAGAGTGCTACCCTGAGCCCCCGCAAAAAAAAAAAAAAAAAAATTAATATTTTGCTCATCATAGATTTCTCTGGATTAATTTTGATTTAAAATATATTATTTGTACTGACTTCTGGGCTTATGGGCACCCCCTTGGATACTGCATCCAAAGTGAGTGCCTCACTCTTGTCCTCATCTGACCCTGGTTTGGAGCCCATGTCCTGAGGCCTGGCAGCCTGGGTTTAAATACTGGCTCTGCCACTCCCAGCTATGTGACCACAGGGATGTTTCTTAACTCCTCTGTCCTCAGTCTTCTCATCTGTAAAACTAGGAGAACAATCATAGCACCTACCCTCATCAGGTGGTTGTGAAAATTACTTGAGCTTATCCTTGTAGCGCACTTAAACAGGGCCCAGCACCTATGTCAGCTGTTAGTACACAGCTGGCTTCACACCGCCCACCTGCGGGCCACAGCTTACTGGGATGGACCGCGTCACCTTTACTCCCTGGAGAAACACCACCCCTCAGCTGCCAGTCAGTGTGAAGGCCTCATACATCACCCAGTGGGGACCACAAGCTGTGGCTGGAGACGCTACCTGTTATAATAATCAGTGTTTCTTTTGTATAATCAATTTCTTTCTATTTGAAACTAGAAAAAAAAAAACTTGTTTCTCCTGGAACAGTCAATGAAAACTATACAACTTACTATATTTCAGCTTTTGCCTTGGCTGCCAAGAAGCTCAAAGCCACATATGGTGTTCTATTGTGATAACCATGCAGCTCAAACGTCTGGCAAAATTATCTTTTCTTTTCCTCGAAATATAGTCTTGGTTTTCATCCACTAATTCAACCAGTCAATCGACCAGACATTTTTAAAAACTTATGAGTAAAATTTTTGTGCCAGAAGGATGCTCCCTACTAAGGCTGCACTTGTGAACAAGGTGGGCACGGATCTGCCTCTCGGGGAAATAACTCAGAGAAGAAAAAACAATAGGCCACTTGAAAAGCATGGGGAATGGAAACACACAAGAAGGGCTTTCAACATAGACTTGGAGTTTGTGGAGGGAAGGAGTGTCCAAGAAGGCTTTCTGGAGAAAGTGATGTCCGAACACAAACCAAAGGGACAAGCAGGAATTCGAAAAGGAGCAAAGACCGCTCCAGGCGAGAGGAGACACACACCCAAAGGCCCAGGAGCAGGAGAGGCCAAGCTGATTCAGCAGGAGGAGCAAGGGCCCTGAGGACACTCAACACACCTGCATTTTCTTTTATACACAACTTTGAGTCTTTTTTTGGAAGTAGAAATGGAATGAATGAATCAACAAGTCTTAAATCAACCTCGTCTTAATTCTGTGATCTCAGGCCAGCCATTCACTGCTGTTGCCCTCAGTTTCCCCATTTGCAAAATGAGGTCAATGAAGACCCGCCCTTGGCTTATGGAGCTCGTTTGATGAGACATCAGTGGAAGTGCTCTGACGGTTGCAAATGTTGATGTCCCCACAGGTACAAGCCTGAGAACTCGGGCCACCAGCCCCTTATCACAGCTCTGTTGCAGACTTGCAGGCTGCCCAGGGAAGTCACAAAGCTCCCTCGGTCTCAGTTCCCCCTTCCATAAAACGCCTACTTATTCTGCCACGAACTTCCGTCTCTCCTGGGGGAAGTCACAAAGCATTCTTGGTCTCGATCTCCCCTTCTGAAATGCCTGCCTACTTCTGTGTGGATGTGCACATTGTCTTGGGCAGTTCGTGCCTTTCTCAGTCTGTGGTTTCTCCCCCGCACCACGCGTGTGATGCCTCCCCACCTGCCGGACGGAAGACACAGTGGACACAGAAGCCCATACAGGCCTGACTCTCTCTCTGCAGATCTGGGGCACTGGTACTACCCTTTATGCAGCATGTCCCCAGTCCTCAGAACACCCTCAGGGAGACTCCCCTGATCCTGGACATGGCCCTCTACAGAGGGTAGGGAAGTACACCCTGTTTAGAATTCTTGCCCTTGCCAGAACACAGCTGAATGGCATCAATATTCCATTTTGTTTTTTAAAACTTTTATTAAGATTTTTAATATTATCTCAACACATCCAGCTGCCAAGCCATGGGAGGCCAAGGGCAACACACCCATAATGAAAGGCAGCTCAGGCAAGGCACTTGGGCTGGAAACTGCCATCAGGGTCTAGAAAAATGTCTGTGTGCCGCCTAGGAAGAAGGGGCCCTTCTTCCACATGGCTCTGCGGGCCGAGAGGCCTGAGCCCAGCAAAGAACCCCAGTGGAAGGCAGGGGCAGGGGCGTCCTCAGGCTGGCCGAGGGCCTGCCAGACACCTTGCCCAGAGGGTGAGCAGTAATGAAAACACAGCAAGGAGGTTATTTATTTGGGGCAACGTTGGCTCGGTGCACATTTCCAGGCCTGGCACAAGGAGCCCCTCTTAGGCCCAGGCCATGAAAAATAAATTCAGTGAGGGTAGTGCTGAGGCAGCTCAACTGCTTCCAGAAAAAACAGAAAGGAAACTGCAGGGGAGGCCACTGCCTTCCAGCATGAGGGGTGCAGATACTAGCCGCCTGTGCCGAGGATCACAGTGGGCAGGGCAGGGGACTACTCTGAGCCAAGAGGCATTACTGACACAGGCAGCCCCTCCCCCAAAGCAGACCCCACTCTCAGAATCCCTTTCACAGTCATTGTCTTGCTTCGACTTCATCGAGACGCTGGAGTACAGGCTGACGGGGGGAGGCCCCACCTTCTAGACAGGGATGCAGAGGCCCTGGTGCTAGGGGGCCACTCGGGGCCATGAGAGGGTGGTTACAAGCCTCAGAACCTATGTCATTAGAGCAGTCACCCCTGGGCCCCTCCTGGCCCCTAGAAACCTCACTCCCTTCCCTGGCCCAGCTGGCGGTGTGAACAGGCGCCCTCAGTCCTGCCTCCCCAGTCCACTTGTGCACACAGATACCACCAGTCCCTGCTGCCTCCCGATGGACTGCTGCGTTCCCATAATGCTCTGGACTGGTGGTGGTGGGCCTCCTTCCTGCTCACTCAGAATGCTGGTACTTCATCTGGAGAGCATCCTTCCCTTGTGTCTAAGGTTCTTCTTTGAGAACCACGGTTAAACAGTGAAGAACTGGAAGTCATCTATAACGTTCCATCTTTCACTTTCCAGATGAGGAAACTGAGGCTCAGCAGCTTTCCCAAGGCCACAAGTGACTGTGGAATAAGCCAGAGGTGGTTCCCAGGCCCCCTGCTCCTGGCCTCCTACCACTCTAGGCAGATGGTGAACGCACAGCATTGGCAGACGCCTGCTGGGTTACTCAGATGAGAAAATGGAGTCAGGGAAGGAAAGTAAGTGACAGCCAGCCAGGGCTCCTGACACCTGGGCCAGGACTCTCCCTCCCACACCTCCCCGGCAGGCCAGAGAGAAACCCCTGCAGAAAGGGAGTCATCCCAAGCTGCACTTCTGTGCCAGGCTCCAGGCCTCTCCTGGGGCTGGTCCTCAGGGCGGCCTGCTTCCTACCCATGGAGTATCCCATGCTATCAGGGCCTGGTTGTTTCCCAGGGCTGTGCCAGGCCTTCAGGGTCTTAGGAGAAAAGTGCTGGGAAGGGTATTCTTACGGCAGATTCCACATCTAGCAAGTCCTCTCACCCTCCCAGCTCACCACCAGATCCTCCTAACAGAGTGGATCCCAGATCCAGAAGGATGAAGGAAAGGCACAGGGAGACTCAGAGATCTGCCTGCAACCAGGAGAGAGATGCCCTGCTCTTTCCTTCCTCTGATCCTGATGAACAGACGTCAGGACTGTGAGGTCCTGTGGTGGATCCCCTGGCCTAAGCTCCCTGGCACCCTCCCTCTACAATGCTTCCTGCCCATTTCTACGTGCCTACAAGTAACCCATCTCAAGATTACCCTTAGACCATCATGACAATGATGCCCATAAGGCCAACAGAAGCCAATGATGATGAGGACATCAAGGCTCAGTGGTCCTGGGCACCCTGTACAATGCTCTGAGTTAAGCACTATTATTAACGCTTTTCAGATGAGGAAACTGAGGTACAGAAGGAGTGAATGAGTTGCCGAGGTCACAGAGCGACTAAAGTGTAAGCCTAGATCCAAGGCCAGACTGACAGCTCCAGAGACTATATTCTTTACCCCTGGGATGCACAACCCCATTCCTCCCCAATGCTGGGAGGCCACAGCCCTGCCCTGTCTGCCTGGAGTCCTTGGGCTCTGCTACTCTCTGGCCCTGGCCATGACCTGCCCACCTCACAGCCGAGAGTGGATGTGCAGCTTTCCTCTGGCAGACCTGGACCAGCCTGCTCCCAGGGATACCCAGCAAGGTCTCCATCACACTGCTAAGCCCCCAAATCCATCCCAGGGAGTCAGTTTCTTGCCCGCCCCCCACCCCCAGCTGGTCCCAGGCCCACTCCACCAACAAAGAGTCCTGACTTCCAGAGATGGCTGCTTCCCATCAGACAGAGAGAAGTTCTGGTGAGCACCATCCAGCAGCCACCTCCCCTCAACCTGACTCTCTGCAACCCTGGCCAAGGCTGCTCACTAGGCCTTGTCTCCAGGCCCTGCCCTCCAGGATGCAGTGCCAGAGACTGCCCCAAGTCCACCCTTCTCAGCCTTAGTCACCACTGTCCTCAGCTCCCCAAGGGGCCAGAGTTGGCTCCTTTCTGGGAGGGGAGAAGGAAAACTCCAGACCCCAGGGTCTCTTCCACGATGACATCAGAAGGCTTAGCAATGAACATTCTCCAGAAAGAAACCCCATTCATACCTGATGAATGCTGTGTTGTAGAAAAGTCACCAGCTCCTCGTAGCGGGTCAAATTGTACAGTATGAGCTGACAAGAAGCAAATACACAGGGTAAGCAGCTTAAGACCCCGGGGACAGGGACAATCCTGTCCTGGATTAACTGCTTGGACAGTCCCTGCATCAGAAAGCAGTGTTCCCCAGGCCGGGGCTGAGAGGCACAGCTGAAGGGCTGGCCCAGCATGGAGGGCATT
This sequence comes from Tarsius wallacei, assembly GCA_963574415.1. NCBI lineage: Eukaryota > Metazoa > Chordata > Mammalia > Primates > Tarsiidae > Tarsius > Tarsius wallacei. The sequence continues at coordinate 1,507 of CAUYQG010237745.1, read as the reverse complement.
GCCAGGGTCACGTCAGCCCTGCAGTAGCCCTGGGCCTCCCTCCAGGGACCCCAGGATCCCAGCATTCTGTGTGGCCCCTGCAGGGGAGGGCGAGCCACTGACCACCTGGGAGGAGGCTGGGAGGGGGTTGAACGGAGCTCTGGAGCTCGTGCCATGCCCAGATCACTACAGCCAAGCTAGGTCAGAGCTCAGCAGCTGTGTCCTGAGTTAAGTGGGAGGCAGCAGTTATGAGCCTCCTTCGCGTTCTCAGGCGGGTCAGGAAAAAACACTTTTAGGGAAAACATTCAACAATGTGAGACCTTTAATTAGGGTCACAGGGCCACACGTGCCCAAACCTAGGTCAAATGAAACTAATTTGTTAAAATGAAAATTCTCAGTGAAGAGAATTCTCAGTGAAGTGGCAAGAGGTCGTTGAAAAACTTAAAAAATCCAAACACGTCGGCCTCTCACGTTTTCCTTGCTGTGCATTACTTGGGTCTGGCTTAACGGCCAGGTCAGTGCCCATGCCGTCCAAGCTCCTCCCACTCTCTAACACCCTCTCCCTCTCCACTCCCCATCCCCCATAATAACCCTCGAGAGATGCTGAGAAATGTGAAGAGGAACACAGAGAAGGCGGGGTTCAGCCAAGGGCACTCTGTGCGGGCTGCTGGTGAGTGGCAGCTCTGCAGACACTCTAGGTGACAGGGAGTTACTGGGCCTTGTGGCCGTAAAGCCAGCTCTGAAAAGAGCCTGTCCACAAAGCCACCCCACAGCTGCCCCACCCCGCCCACCTTCCAGGACAAGGATTCTGTGGGCCTGCGCTGCGAGGGGACAGCCCATCCCCAGCTGGGGAAGGACTGACTTATGTGAAAGGAGACCGTCCCCAAACAAAGCCAAAGGTTGCGTGATAATTTTCCAGAAAACCGTACTGTTTCTAAGACGCCATCTGCTTTGTATTTCCCAGCTGGACTGAACTGCTGTGTTTCCGAAGCCCTAAAAAGGAAAGGAAGGTGCATGAGGCCTCCAGTCCTCCTGTGGAGAGAAGACGCCCTCCAGTCAGGGCGAAACCACATGTGTCATTAAATGAGGACAAATAAGAAGGTGGCTCCAAAGAGAAGAAAGAGCCAAGAGTTTCTCATTTTTCCCCACTTTGAACTCGCCACTAGGCTGGGTCCAGTGAATGCCAATAGCAGAATTTTTTTTTTTTAAAGGAATGGAAAAAAGACGGCAGAGGGAGAGCTTGGAATAACCAAGCCCAAGCCCTGGCAGTAGGAAGTCTGACTCTCAACCATGGTCGATAAATCTATTTCCAGACTGCAGAATGCTGACGGGCCCGTCATCTTCATTGACAAGTGGAATTCCTGCCTCCGTTCTCTCCGGGGCTCCCTGGCACTACCCCCAGCATCTTTGACATAACACCCACTGGGTGTGCAGCCCAGTATAGCAGGGACTAGGGGCAGGGTTTGGGTTTGGGGCCCACTGTGCCACTGGCTGTGATATAACCTTGGACCAGCCATAGTCCTTCTCT
>CAUYQG010237744.1:0-10685 GCA_963574415.1 Tarsius wallacei | reverse complement strand
ATTAAAAATTAAAAAAAGGAAGGGATTGGCAGTAGTTGGAATCAAAAGACACATGAATTAATAATTCACAAGTTTCCTCCCCCAAATATGAGAAAATGCTAGAAAATATTTATTATTAGCTGCTGCAGAAGTCAAGCAAGGAGGACAGTCTCCAGACATTGCATGACTTGGGTTTAAGCCGTTATCCTTACAAGGCTTCCCACCTTTTTTTTTTTTTTTTTTTTAGTTGGAGTATCACTCCGTCGCCCAGACTGGAGTGCAGTGGCCGCTCCCGGCCACCGCAGCCTCGACCTGCTGGGCTCCAGCGATCCTTCCACCTCAGCCTTCCAAGTAGCTGGAACTACAGGCGCGCGATACCACACCCGGCTGATTTTTTGATTTATTGTAGAGATGAGGTCTCACCAAGTTGCCCAGGCAGGTCTCGAACCTGCGGGCTCAGGCAATCCACTCACCTCAGCCTCCCAAAGCACGGGATTACAGGCTGAGCCACCAAGCCCGGCAAGCCTTCCCACTTTTGACAGAAAAGTGTTCAAGACATCAAATGGACCTTTTGGAAGCTACATATAATGAAGTCTTGCTGCTTCCACTCCCTCTGTGCCTTGCATCAGGAAGGATTGCTTGCACCTCAGTTTTATGTGGTGCAGGTGTCTGGTTCCTGCCCACCTCCGCTGTTCCCTGGTGAGGCAAGGCCAGTAGATTGACTGAAGGGAGGAGAAATGCAGTAACAGGGAGGAGAGTCCACAGATGGTTCTGAAAAGAGGGAAAACTGAAAGTGAATACAGGAGAAAAGAGTGAAGGAAATGTAGCTGTACTCATAAATCTACAGGTGATGGTATTCTTTGATCCATGCACGTTGGGTACCAGAGATGGTGTTAGATGTTGTGTCAGATGTCCATGCATTCTTGACTTTTTCACAGAAAATAATCTCTAAGAGAGTCAATAGTATGGTTTAAGAAAAGATTTTATTAGAAAGAAAAAGACATGCTCTGGCCAGGCACAGTGACTCATACCCATAACTCCAGCATTTTGGGAGACTGAGGCAAGAGGATTGCTTGAACCCAGGAGACCAGCAATATAGTGAGACCTCATCTACACACACATACATACATACACACACACATACTAGCTGGGTATGGTGGCATATAATTGTAGTCCCAGCTACTCGGGTGGCTGAGGTGGAAGGATCATCTGAGCTCAAGAAGTTGAGGCTGCAATGAGCCATGACCACACCGCTGTACTCCAGCCTGGGTGACAGAGTAAGACTCTGACAAAAAAAAAAAAAAAAAAACAAAGAAGAAGACATGCTCAACAGACAGCATGGGGTACCTTAAGAGAAAGAACATGTGCTTGCCTTTGACAAGAAGTTTTATGTAATTTTACAATAATTGAGCAAACTACTTCATAAGCTAAGGGCAGAGGACTGCAGGTATCTGGTCACAAGTTTTGATTACCATATCTCAATGTTTTAAGGTCACAAGGATCTTTTAAATAATGAAACTTGGCCGGCCGTGGTAGCTCACACCTATAACCCCAGCACTTTGGGAGGCTGAGGTGAGAGAATTGCCTGAGCACATGGGTTCAAGACCAGCCTGGGCAACTTGGTAAGACCTCATCTCTACAATAAATAAAAATTAGCCAGGCGTGGTGGCACGTGCCTGTAATTCCAGCTACCTGGAAGGGTGAGGTGAAAGGATCACATGAGCCCAGCAGATTAAGGTTGTGGTGGCAGTGAGCATGCCATTGCACTCCAGCCTGGGCGACAGAGTAAGACTCTGACTCGGAAGGAAGGAAGGAGGGAGGGAAGGAGGGTAAGAAGGAAGGAAGGAAGGAAGGAAGGAAGGAAGGAAGGAAGGAAGGAAGGAAGGAAGGAAAGAAAGAAAAACTTACTGTCCAACTAGATTTAGGCTTTTCTTAAAACATCTTATCTATGTAACTCCCTATTGTTTCTGTGATTCACTGCACTGGTAGATCCACATTCCAAGTGTTTTCTTGTGGCTCCAGTCTTATTACTTATTATTGGTGTGTTGAGGTTTTTTTTTTACTTCTTCATGATGTAATCTTGCTAGGTTGTATGTGTCTGGGAACTTATCTGTTTCTTTTAGATTTTCCAATTTGTTGATGTTTAGTTGTACATAATAGTTTCTAATGATTCTTTATATTTTTGTGATCTCAGTTATTATGTTTCCATTTTCATATCTGATTTTACTTGTTTGGGGTCTTCTCTCTTTTTTCTTAGTATAGCTCATTGTTGATTTTGTTTATCTTTTAAAAAATTTTCATTGATCTTCCTTTTTTTTAGTATCAATTTTATTTATTTCTACTTTCATCTTTATTATTTCTTTCCTTCTATTAATTTTGTGTTTGGATTGTTCTTTTCTAGATCTTTGAGATCCATCAGTAGGTTGCTTATTTGAAGTCTTTCTACATTTTGATATATGCATTTGTTGCTATAAACTTCCCTCTGAGTATGCTTTTGCTGTATCCATAGATTTTGGTATGTGTATTTTAATTTTTATTTGTTTCAAGAAATTTTTAAAGTTACTTTTTAATTTCCTCATTGATTCATTGGTCATTCCAGGAGCATGTTATTTAACTTTCCTGTGTTTGTGTAGTTTCTGAAGTCCTTCTTGTTATTGACTTCTAATTTTATTACATTGTTGTCAAAAGAGATTCTTGATATTGTTTCAACATTTCTGAATTTGTGAATACTTGTTTTGTGGTTTAAGACATGGTCTACTCTGAAGAATGTGCATTCCAGCGGAGCTGGGTGAAATCTGTAAATGTTGGTTAGACCTCTGTACTCTAGGGTGAGTTTACTTTAATGTTTCTTTGTTGGTTTTTTGTATGGATGATCTGTGCATTACTGAGAGAGGCATGTTAAAGTCCTCTACTATTATTGTAGTGCAGTCTTTCTCTTCCTTTAGATCTATTAATGTCTGCCTTATATACTTGGGTGCTTCACTTTTGGGTAACTAAATATTTGTAATTGGTATAGCCTCTTGCTGAGGTGACTCTGTTGTTATATAGTGACTTCTTTGTCTCTTTTACAGTTTGACTTGTAGTCTATTTTATCTGATATAAGTACTCACATAGCTACACCTGCTCTTTTTGGTTTCCACTTTCATTAAATGTTTTTTTCATCCTTTCACTTTCAGTTTATATGTGTCTTTGTAGGAGAAGTAAGTTTCTGGTAGGCAGCACTCACTTGGGTCTTAATTTTATATCCATTCAGCTACTCTCTGTCTTTTAACCAGATAATTGACTTATTAACATTCAGTATTATTATTGATATGTAAAGACATATTACTGCAATTTTGTTGCATGTTTTTTGGTTGTTTTGTAACTCTTTCCCTCCCTCCTTCCCTCCCTCCCTCCCTTTCCTTCCTTCTTTGTCATTAAGTGTTTTTTTTTTCTTTCCCTTCTTTTGTCATTAAGTGATTTTTTTCTGGTAGTATATTTTAGGTCATTGTTTTTTGTTTTTAGTAACTCTATTATAAAATTTTGCATTGTGGATACCATGAGATTTTTAAAAAATCTTATAGAAATAACAAGTTATTTTATTCATTTATTTACAATTTTTAAAATTTTTATTTTCAAGATGTGTACAATTCAGGGTTAGATATACAAATGGTCATTGTACAAGTAAAGTTTGGGCCTCACTTTGTTCCCCACTTCATCTGGTTTGAGATCAGGTACCTTTACTGATGAAGTGTGCCCCCTCTCTCCCTTGGAAGTTTCCCACTACTGCCAGTTCCTTTCTTACAGTATTATGATAATTGCTCAGGCTTGGCTTGTGAGTGAGAACATGTGGTACTCAGTTTTTTGTTTCTGTGATAGATCACTGCGTAGTATAGACTCTAAATCAGTCCATGTTGTTGCGAAGTTCATAATTTTGTCCTTCTTTATGGCTTTTGTCCTTCTTTATTCCATCATGTATATGTTCCACATTTTTTAATCCAGTCTACTTTTGATGGGCAGCACGATTGGTTCCATGTTTTTGCTATTGTGAATAATGCTGCAATAAACACATGTGTGCAGGTATATTTTTCATAGAACAAATTATTTTAAAGAGATTACAGCTTATCTTAGATCATAAAGAAAAAAATAGAAACAAAGAAACAATTAAAAACTCTACGTTTTAACTCTATTCCCCCACAGTTCGACTATGTTATCTCAGCTTACACATATTTACATTGCCTATCCCTTAACAAGTTGCTATTGCTGTCATTGTTTTTGATAGATTCACCTTTTGGGCTTCATATTAAGAGTTATGAGTGGGTAGCACACTACAACTACAGCATTAGAGTAGTCTGGTTTTGTCCATGTATTTAATTTTACTAGTAGGTTTTATGCCTTCAAATGTTTTCCTTTTGCATGTTAGTGAAAAATGCCAACTCTCTTCAGCATTTCCTGTAAGAGGGATCATTGCTCCTTTTAGGACTGTTTCTTTGTCCTTGACCTCTAAGAGTTTTATTATTATATGCCTTGGGGTAGCCTTATTTGGGTCAGATCTATCTGGTGTTCTCTGACCTTTCGATACCTGGATATTTATCTCTTAAGTTTTAAAAAATTTTTCTATTATTATTTCTTTGAATAAGTTTTCTACCCCTTGCTCTTGCTCAACCCTCTCTTGAATATCAATAGTTTTTAGATTTGGCCTTTTGAGATAGTTTTCTATATATTGTAGGCAATCTTCATTACTTTTCTTCCTTTTTCCCTCCTCTGTGTATTTTCAAATAGTCTGTCTTTGAGTTTACTGATCCTTTTCGTTATTTGATCCATTCTGCTCGAGGGCCTCTAATGAATTTTTCAGTTTAGCAAATGTATTTCTCAGGTCCATGTTTTCTTTCTTTTTTTTTCTTTCAATTTTTTTGTTAACTTTCTTTGTTACATTTCTGAACTGCTTTTCTGTGTTATCTTGGAGACCACTGAGTTTTCTTAAAACTGCTATTTTGAATTCTTGGTCAGGAAGTTTGCATATCACAGTTTTGTTAGGATAAGTCACTGGCTCCTTGCTTTGTCTGTGTGAGGAGGTCATAGTTCCCTCTTTACTGTTGTCTCTTGTGAATATACACTTATATCTTTGCATTGAAGGATTAGTTATTCATTCCAGTCTTCTGTTTGGCTTGTTTTTTTTTTTTTTTTTTTATTGCATGTGATTTCTCAGAGATTCTTTATAATTTACCTGTGGATTTTACCTCTGTTTCCCATTAGGTAGCTACCTCCTTTCTGGCACTAGATGATGCCTTAAGCCCAGGTTTGCCTTGGTTCTAGTAAACAGTCAGAGTGCTGACCCTTCAGAATTGGGGAGGTCCCAGAGGGGATGTCCTGGTAGTGTGGGGTGGCTGACTAGGGGTTTGTGCCCAGGGACCTGTGGAACAAAACTACTGTAGCATGGTGACACTGAACAGTCACTCTGATTTAGCTTCTTCTTTGGTTGAGTTACCAAGCAGTTTTCAGGGCTGTAGTTGGTCATCCAGGCTTCCCGCCTTTGTCTCTGCCTGTTCTCAGGGATATTTCCCTTCAGGCACTCCTGATGTTTTCCATAGGTTATGGAAAGACAGGTCTTTGTCACAGAATCAAAGATAGTAAAGAGGTCCACCTCAATCTCACTTTTTCCAGTGTAGAAACTGTGAATTGGGAGGAAATTTTCCATATGCTTGGTGCTGGGCAGACTGGAGGAGGGATATGTTGTGAATATGGAAATCTGATTTTCTTACTCTTTGTTTGGAATTTTTTCACTTCTCTGTGGATCCAGGGACTGTTTCCTTTTCATATTTGAGCTCTGGGATATTGCTGATGATAATCTTGGTGCTATATATTTGTTTTTGATTCTGAGTGGAACAGAGAAGCCAATGTTTGTAGAGAAAAGGTCTCACTATGTTGCCCAGGCTGGTCTCAAACTCCTAGGCTTAAGAGATCCTCCCACCCCAGCTTCCCAAAGTTCTAGGATTACAGGCATGAGTCACCATACCTGGTCCTTTCTCCTTTTATAAAAAATAGTGTTATTGCATCTCCTTGTAGTCCTAAAAAGTTTATTTAACTTTAATTGCTTTTAACTTGACAAAAATTTATCGTCTACCTAATCTTTTGGATTTTCCTTTCTCACATACTGTTATGTTGCTAAGATTCATTCATATTTTTGTACACCTTATTTATTGCTTTATAATAAATTACCCTTCATTATCTCACAGTTTCTATGGGTCAGGAATTCAGGCACAGCTTAGCTTCCTCTACTTCAGGGTCTCATGAGGCTATAATCAAGGCGTTGCCAAGGCCACATTCATCTCAAGGTTTAACTGGGACAAATCTACTTCCAAGCTCACCCAGTAGTTGTTGGCCTCATGGAAACTTAGTTCCCCATGGGACTGAGGGTGTTGGATTTTTTTTTTTTTTTTTTTTGAGTTGGAGTCTCACTCTTGTAACCCAGGCTGGAGTGCAATGGCATGATCACGGCCACTGCAGCCTTGGCCTGCTGGACTTAGCCGATCCTTCCACCTCAGCCTTCCAAGTAACTGGAACTACAGATGCACGCCACCATGCCCGCCTAGGGCCTTGGATTTTACTGACTGTTGACCAGAGGTCACCCTCAGTTCCTTGAAAGGTGGCCCTCTCCATCACAGTGTGTGATAAGAGCCAGGGAGAGAACATAGACCAAAGTCACAGTCTGTTGTAATCAAATTATGACATTCCATCACTGTTGCAGTATTTTCTTTGTTTGAAGCAAGTCACTATGTCCAGCCCACATGCAAAGTGAGGAAATTACACAAGGGTGTGAAACCAGGAGGCAGAGGTGGGTATTGGGAACCTTATCAGAAGCTGCCTCCTAAATAGCATGCCACTGTAATTTATTTATTTGAACTGCTGTATATCATTTTGTGTGAATTAACACAGTTTATGCTCCTGTCCCTGGGCATTGGTTTTTCCTTCCAGGGTTTTTTGCTGTTGTGAACAGTGATGACACAAATATTCTTGTACATATGAAGGGACTATAGTACTCTTCTTGGAATCATTCCCAATTTGATATGTGTCCTGCTAGAGTGAGCACTATGAAGACATCTTTGATTGGATCCTCTTGTAGTTCATAGGCATGATGATTGGGTTTTCACACTCATTGTGAGATGTGATTCCCTTAAACCTTATTATGATATGGACACATTACCCATCGGGTGTGAGGGGGGAAAAGACATATTTGATGAACTCACCTGGAATTAATTACATCCATTCTAAAGTCCTATAGCATTTCTTTTGTTTTGGTATTTACTACTTGTTACCTATTATTACACTTATTTTGTGCATGTTATGTTTTTCCCTTGAGATAGAAAGTTGAGTGCAGTAGATAAATTTGATTCTGAGTTTTTGTTAATTTACATAGTGCCTGCATAGCACTTAGTATATTAGTAAGCTTTCAGTTTTAGTGAATGCTTGTTAAATGTCAGTGCCTAATTTTTAAGGTGTCCTTAATCTGGCTCCAATGATACCTAAATCCAATGATATTTCTCACTTCTCCTATACAGGAACACTTGTTTAGGCAGGTGGGTCTCTTAAACATTCTCCTTTGGTCTTTTCCTAGTAAATTTAGCTCACATTGATCACTCTATTCTCCCACTCCTATGAATTTACTATTTGTGTCACACATTTAGCATTTCAGTGGATGCTCAGGAATGGTGGTATATACTCATAGTAGGTATCCAATAAACTGTATTGACTGAATGGCAGAAATATTTTATCATTATTTTCTACTAGTTAAGTATTTTCATTCCATCTATATTGTCAGTTAACTGAGCAGATAAATAAATAAACAAATACTGATTTGTTTGAATAGACATTTTTTTAAGGAAAACTTTTTATTTGCATATTTTAAAAATTGTGCGTTCCAATAATTAAAATCATTAGAATAATAAATAGCACTCTAATTAAACTGCATTTTAAAGCCTGCAGGACACCTTGGGCCAGCTTGACTTACTCTAGATTTCACTGTCATCCCAAACCCACTTCTTCCTTCACTAACATGCAAGCTCTTTTCCTTACCTGCCAGCCAGCCAGGTAAAGGGCCGAGGCGGGGGAGGCCTTCGTTGTCAGTAGTCCTTTGATGCGAAAAGGGGCAGCACAGTCATTTAAACTTGATCCAACCTCTTTGCATCTTACAGTTAAATAGCTAGAAGTAAAATAAGAAGGCAGTGCTTGTGGAATGCACAGTGCCTACTGGCAGCACTCGCCTCATTATGATTTGCCTATTTGTTTCTCCTGCTCAATCCACTGCCTTCCAATTGTTTCTTTGGAAGGCAGTGGATTTTTCTCTTGCATTTCCTTCTTCTTCAATTTCAACTTACCAAATTTCTCAATCTCAACCATATGGGGTTTGTCAGACATGGTTGTGGAGGGAGGGGGGAGAGGCTTTCAAGGAGGGGAAACTGGTCTGTGCGGTGGTCTGTGCAGATTTCTATTACTTTTTTTTTTTTTTTTTTTTGGTCTTAGGTATTTTTGAAGTTAATGGAGTCAGAAGGACCCTCAGAGAGTTCAGAATTTTTCTCACAGCAAGAAGAAGTCCAAGAGCCAGAGGAAATAGGCACGCTGAACCCCCTCTTACAACCTGCCCTTGCAGGGGATGTAGAAGGTTTGCAGAAGATTTTTGAGGATTCCAAGAATCCTCATCACAAGCAGGCCATGCACCTACTCTTAGAAGAAGATGTTAATGGGAGGAATTTGCTGTATGCAGCTTGCATGGCTGGGCAAAGTGATGTGATTAGCGCTTTGGCAAAATATGGTGTGAATTTGAATGAAAAAATTGCCAGAGGTATTTTCTTCTTTTTTCTCTCATAAGTATTATTTATGACTATCTAAAGATGATGTGTAATATTGAGATTGCATATATTTGATGTGTCTGCTTTACACTTTATATATATTATATGTGTATACATATATATGAGTGTATACATGTTTATATATGTAAGTGTATCAATGCTGACATTTTAGAGCATAGTATTTTAGAACACAGACTTCACTATTTTTTTAGATGTGTGACTTGGCAAGTACCTGATCTTTTTGTGTCTGTGTTTTTTTATCTGCACAGTGGGGATAATAATTATGTTTTCCTTATAGGGTGTTATGAGGATTAAATAAGATTATATATATACATTTCAAGTGCTTGGCACATAGATTAATAAGTAGTAAATGTTCAATATTATTCTCTTTCCTTTGAAGATTTATTAGTTTTCAGCAGTCATTTTCTAATTACCTTTTAAAATTTAATTTTTTTTTCAGGTTGCAAATATAATACATGGTCATGGTAGAAAATAAAACAATTCTCTTCAGCAAATAAAGTATATTCTCTTCATGTTCACATGGACATTTAAGGAAATTGACCATATATTGGGTCATAAAGGAGGTCTCAACAAATATCAAATAGTCTGTAGTATATAGTTTTTAGCTGGCGACCACAACAAAATTAAATTAGAGAATAGTAACAAAGAGATAACTGAGAGCCCTCTATAGTTTTGGAAACAAAAACACACTTTAAATTTTCTATTGGTCAAAGAAGATATGATGAAAATTAAGAAATGTTTAAATGACAACAGAGTCACTATATGTCAGAACCTGACAGATAAATCTAAAATTAAAATTCTAGTTTAATGCATATGTTAGAATATAAGAAACATTAAAAATTAGTAGGCAGTGCATTTGATTGACTCAATAAGTCATATAAAGAACAACTGAGTAGAAGAAAGTAGAAGAAAAATAATGAAGTAAAATGACATTGATCACAATATCAAAATTTAGTTCAGTGAAAAAGATAGGTTTAAAAAACCTTTGATAATATTAATCAAAAAGAGACAGAGTTCAAATAATATTTGGAATTGAAAAAAATGGAACATTAACACAACATAATTAAGATAAAAGATCATGAGAAACTATTATGAACAACTTAATATGTTTGACAATATATTTGAAATCTTGGATGAAATAACAAATTTCCAATCAAATAAAAATTACTAAAATTGATTCAAGAAAAAAATAGAATTCTTGGCTATATCACCAGTTATTAAATAAATTGAATAAGTTATAAAAATCTGCTTTCCTAACCCTTGGCTCCTCATCAAGTCCCATATTCAAATGTTTTTAAAGATAAAGACTATTAAAGTTTTAGGAGAAAAGGTAATCCCTAGTTTATAGAAATGTTCTGGAGAATATCTGGAGAGTTGGAAAGTTGTCCGAATTATTTTATGAGAGAGAGCAATTTTATAGCAAAATTGGATTAGTGTCAGTACTAGAAAGGAAATTTATAGGCTGATCAAAAGAATTTTTTTTATTATTTTGAGTCAGAGTCTTACTCTGTTGCCCAGGCTGGAGTGCAGCGGCATGCTCATGGTCACTGCAGCCTTGACCTGCTGGGCTCAGGTGATCTTTCTGTCTCAGCCTTCCAAGTAGTTGAACTACACGTACACATCACCACGTCCAGCTAATTTATTTATTTATTGTAGAGATGACGTCTTGCCAGTTTGCCCAGGCTAGTCTTGAACTCCTGGGCAAAGGCATTCCTTTCGCTTCTGCCTCTCAAAGTGCTGGGGATTATAGGCGTGAGCCACCATGCCCAGCAGACATATTTAATAACATAGATACAAGTATCCTAAATAAAATACTAACAAATTGAATCTAAGAATGTATATTAAAGAATTTGTTGGAGA
>CAUYQG010237738.1:0-53481 GCA_963574415.1 Tarsius wallacei | reverse complement strand
TGTAGGCTGCCCAATTTAAGCCCCACGTAGAAACCACATTAAAAATGGGTGCAAGTTGGATTTCATTTCTTTTCTTTTCTTTTTGAATTGGAGTCTCACTCTGTCACCCAGACTGGAGTGCAGTGGCCGCTCCCAGCCACCGCAGCCTCAACCTGCTGGGCTCCGGCGATCCTTCCGCCTCAGCCTTCCGAGTAGCTGGAATTACAGGCACGCGCTACCACGCCTGGCTAATTTTTTGATTTTTATTGTAGAGCTGAGGTCTCACCAAGTTGCCCAGGCGGGTCGCGAACCCTCGGGCTAAGGCAATCCACTCACCTCGGCCTCCCAAAGCCCGGGATTACAGGCTAAGCCACCGAACCCGGCCGCAAGTTGGATTTCAAGAGACTTTTCTAACGTTTAGGGATTCCAAACCAAAGGTGAGCCCTTTGCACGGTGGTGTGGGGCCATCTCAGGGATGTGTGTTTGTGGGGGCTGAGGGCACAGCCACTAGGAAGCAGCATGGATGTCATGACCTCTCTATCCTCTATTTTAAGAGCTAGTGTAAGCATCAAAGCATAATGCAACAGGGAATGTTTCTGTGTAAAATATTTTCCATAGGCCATGGCCCTTGCCTCTGGCCAGTCCTGCCCCTCCCCCACCTTTTTACTCCTCTTGGACTTTGAAGCCTCTTTGATGCCAGGCCGGGCCAAGGACTGGTGGGCATGCTGTGCTCACGAGCACTTTCTCAGCTCTCTCCCAGCTCTCTTGTCCATTAGATACTGACCCCTGTCCTCCTCCCTCCACACATTTGCCCTTACCTGCTCACTGGAGCCATGTGAGGAACTCCCTAGCCTAGAGACGTGGGTCTGTGTTAGGGCATCTGCCTGTGAATCCCAGCTGTGGAGGACAGGGCCAGCCTCTGCCGGAAGCAGTCCCTGGTGCAGCCAGGACCTCAATTCAGACTTTTTAGTGACGGTGAAGAAGCTGTCACAGGTCGTGGCAATGATGATGACTGGAATTATGCATTTCCTTATGTCTTGGACTGAGGGGTGCCATCTCTCACTTCTCCTGTGCATTCAGTGCCCAACCTGGAGCCTACCCTACTGGAGGCAACTGTTGAGTGCTTGCTGAATAAACAGCACAAACATGTGGAGCAGGATAAGGTGGAGAGTGATCTCAGAAGGTCAAAACTAAGGAAGCGTGACCCAGACACACACGATGAGTCTCTGTTGTGCAGCAGTGCAGAGTCAGAACCCCCTAGAGGCAGGCCAACTGGCTATTCCTGAGAACAAAGACAAACCAAGACCAGTGTTGGCTGAGCCTGCGGGACACCCTGTAGTGTGCTGGAGGATGGTGGTGGGTTGCAGTGGCCTTTGCACATCGCTGCACATGGAGCTGAGTTCTTGCTTTCTGTGTAAAACACATGAAGGGGTTTAGGAGGGAAGAGCAAACTTCATTTGCCAGAGGGTTCCGAAGACCATTCCACAAGACCCTTTGTGAAAAAAGCCTTCTGCAGCCAAGAGTTTTGCAAACACCATGTCTTGTGTCCTCCTCTTGGAGCTGTGCCTGCACATGGACATAGCACAGGTGAAGGAGACCTACCATTGGCCTGTTAGTTCTTAGCCAGTCGCTTTTCAGGTTGCCGGGCAGGGGACCCTTGGAGAAGTTGTGTTTAAGCCTGTTGACATCTCCTGGAAAGTGTTCAGCAGAAAGGTATTTTGGAAGATGGCAGCTTTCAACTGGAAGCTTTCACATTTCAGCTTAGTTCAGAGCTGGAAGAAGCAGGAGAATTTGTTCATTGTCCTGTTGAAATGGGGACTTGTGACCCCAACTTTCAGAGGTGCCACCTGTCTCTTGTCCTTGTCATTTGCTTTTTGCTCTTCGGAATCCTAGAAATGACTGTGAATTCTCACAAAACTGTTGTGACCATGGCCACACATGTGCCTCCAGGTGTGTATTTCATAAAGGAACCATTTCTGGAAGTGTGAATGCCACCCTGACAGATGTGTGGACATGCTCCCAGCAAGTAGTGCTTTTCAGTTACACGTAATAGATCAGGATAGATGCTGGAAAAATATGTGAGTAATGGCATTTACCTTCTCTTATTTTCCAGTTACACTTATTGAATAAGAGTCTTGATGTAACTGACAAAGATAAATAAATGTTCTTTACAAATTAACAAAAGAGGCTTGAGTTATTAAGACATATCTCTCTATATATTGAATGGTTAAAAATTTTTTTTTCTGGAGGAAAAAACTTGACCACCCTAGAGAGAGCTGAGGATTTCTAATCAGACTGTAAATTCATGGTTTCTACCTTTAGGTAGTGACCAGAGAGCAAAATCAGGCATGTCCCATGGGAAGCATTTTCACTGCCTTGTGTTCATCTTACATGGGCAATGATGTGTGTGAGCATGTGTGTGAGTTGTGGTAAGGGGAGTGTCACCTCGATGGTATTTGGTCTTGGTTCACGCAGGGACACTGGTTGGTGACCCACATGCCCAATTCTGGGGCCTCTGCCATGCTTGGTGCAAGCGTCATGCTCCTTCCCAGAATGAGTAACAGTTGCAAACACACACTTACTAACACAATTCCCCGGGCGCCCATTCATAACGCATTGCTCTGGTGATTCTATCAGCATTAAACTGTTTGGTGACTGAGTTTAGAATTATAGGAATCGGAGAAATGAATTAGCAGTAAATCAAGTCCCAGCTGAGTTCGAACCCAACTGTGGTGAGTTTTAAATTAAAAATATCTTGCTAGATGGAGCAGCTGTAAGTCAAGCACCCGCCCTGTCACTCTTGACTTTGGAGAAGTGCGGCCGCTGCCCTTTGAAAGGGGAATCCTGATACCCCCTGATGCTGATGCCCATGCATGCTGGGAAATTGCCACTTCATTTCTTCTTCATAACTGTTGGCTTTCATTTTATTTTCTAAAGGAATCCTATTTGCAAGGAGTTAGCAGGGCTTTGGGAAGATGGCAGATGGGAGAGGGCTCAGGGCCATGGGGGGCTATTCACTGCATTCCCTTTGGTCCCCTCAGAAGGTGTCACGTGGAAAGGGGAATCTGGGTCTGTGGGTGTCATGCGGCTTATTCTGCTTGGACCATATTTGATTCTTCCTTCTGGGGGTTCTGCACGGAAAAACAACAAAGAGCACACTTCAAGGAGGCTGCGAGACTGTCACGTTGCAGTGACAACTGCGGTGTCGTAGGACATCATTTATGGAAGTGACGGTGCCCTCTGAATGGGGCTTGTCGGAAGTGTGGCTATGGCTCCTCCAGACCTATTTTTTCACCCCTGCAAAATGATCCCCAGGTTTTCATTTTCAGAGCAATTGAAGAAGTATGTGCCTGCCAGGGAACAGAGAGCCCTAGCTTCTAATCCCAGGTCTGCTGAGTATCTTTCGGCGAGTTCCTTCTCTGGACTAGGCTCCATTCTCTTCTTTAAAGCCAGGAATAAGCCCTGGCTGGTCCCCACCTGCAGCCCAGGAGGTGAAGACAAATGTGGCCATGCAGATTGCAGGGCTGGACGGGCATCAGCAAAGAGAGTCTATTTACATACAAGGTCAGAGAAAAATGGAGACAAAGAGAATGAAAACTGAGTCAGACCCCTGCCGTCACACCTTTGCCAGCTCCTGCATGTTTGCTGAGCTGAGGAGGAGTGCAAGTGATCAAAGCCACTTGCAGAGGGTCAGAAAGGAGAATGAAGTTGGGGTGGCAGGAGACAGTGGTTGGTGCAGGAGTCCAGAGGCCTGGGTCCTGGGCACTCCCGATCCTGGGGACTGTGGAGAAAGGAAATGAGGGGTCACCTCCCCCGATGCCTGCTTTTCCCTGCACTCCATACACATGTATTTACATATTTTAGTTAGAGACATAGATGTGATGTGATGGGCCATATCAGTCAACCAGTCAATCAGTCAGTCAATTCACCCAATCAGAAAATTTATTGAGTGTGCACTGCGGGGCAGGCACGATGCAGGAGTTTGTGCAGAGTTGAAGAGCTACTTCCTGACTCAGGGAGTTCACGGCTCCTGTGGCCACAGCACACCCATGAGTAGGGGATTTAAATGCGATGCGACAGGAAGTGAAGTCGGACGTGGGGAGGGTGCTCTGGGAATAAGAAGGGGGGCACCCGTCCAGGCGTGAAGAGTGGGACTTGGGGAAGGCCTCCTGGAGGAGGAGGGAGAGGTGGGAGGAGGATCATAGCTCGACTTCTGCAGGATGTTGGAAAGGACCCGTCAGATGGGCTCAGTGAACACACAAGGAGGGCTTCCTGCAGGAGGAGGTGGCGTGGCCAAGCATGGGGAGGTGAGAGAGCGCAGCCCTCGGGCCACTGCAGTTCAAGGTCTGGGTGGAACTGGGCAGGGTGTGGACACAGGCGGAGACTGGGCCGGGACCAGCATCAGTGTCTAGCAGGCAGTGGACAGGCCTCAGGGATTTCCGAGGAAGAGGATCGGTAAGACCAGATTCACCCTGCAGAAGGGTCATGACAGGGTCCGCGTGGAGATCCCTCAGGAGGGAGGCTGGCTCAGTGAGTCGGGGAGTCCTGAGAGGGGGGTCCGGTCAAAGGCAGTGGGGAAAGGGACACAGAAGTTTGGGCGGATACCTAGTGGACATGGCGGTGGAGGTGGTGGGCAGCAAGAGAGAGAGCCAGGCTGTCTGGGGGGCCCTGCCTGGGCAGCGGCCGAGTTCCAGACTGAGCTCAGGTTGTGGAGGGAGTGGGGACAGGTGATGCGTTCCCTTCAGGGAATGGAGGGTTGGGTGCCTGTGGGATTTTTGGTGGAGCTGGCCAGGAGATGGGCGTCAAAGCTCTTGTGCTCCTGGCGGCTTCATAAACGGGCCTGTCTTCTCTATTGACTTCTGGTCCCACCTGTGGACTGAGGAGCTCACCTTGGGGTCTGGCAGATGCTTGACAAAGAAGCCAGAAGACCCACAGATAGTCTTACTTTTCCAAGTGGCTCAGGTTTCAACTCGAATGTACTGTCGAGCAATGTACTTGAGGTTGCTCTGAAGGCAATCCTGGCGTTGGCTTTGCGTGAGGAGACCCTCTCTGCTTCCCAGTGGAAAAAGAACAATCTCGGGAGGCTTGTAGACCCAGACTACACTGGAGCAAGCCGAGCATGAAGAATACCTGGGCCTTTTCTCATGCAGGAGCGTGTTCCTCTTCTCAGCACGTACTCCCTATTTTCAGTGAGCTCCTACTGAATACAGCATGTTCTAGTGAAACGAACTCTGCCGTAAGCTAAGAGGTCGTGGTTAAAAGGTTGACCTTGCCCTTTAGGAAGAATGTCTTGTTTGGTCAATCCCACATCCTGGGTAGTAGGAGCCAGTCTGCACAGTCAAGGCCTGCACGTAGGATCTGGCCACCAGATAGGTTTGGCCTGGTCCAAAGAGAGTTGAGGTGCATTTTTAATGATTTGACTACCTTGCTTTCAGGTGGCGCTGTCCCTCTCGGGGACCATAGCAGCAACAGGCTCCACTCTCTCTTGTCTTACACCTTGGCCTCACACACCTATGGTGAAGGTGTTTGAGGTAAAATACCAAACACCTAGCACCCAGTAGATACTCAAGCAGTGTCTGTTCCTTCCCTTCCCAATATGTGGGGAAAAAATGTATCTGTGTCAAGGGCTTTGCATTCTGCAGGGAGGCTTTGTAACTTAATGCTCTCGATTCATTGTGGGAGGTGTAGACACAGCTGGTGGCAACACTCCGAGGTTCTCTGCGCTCTGTAGAAGTGTTCACGCTATAAGAACTGTAGAAAATAGGCCCTTTGGTTTGAGCAGAGTTCTAGGGAGAGACACGAGGGGAGACCCTAAAAAACTAGAATTATCTTTTGAAGGGTGGGCCCCTTGGAGTACAGGCTTCCTGAGCGAGGAAAGTGTTCTAAAAACCCATCGGCATCAGTGTACCTGCTAGTATTGTTGTGAGAGGCTGTGTTGCAGAGGAAACATACCAAGAGGTGGCAAACAGGTGACAGATTCTTCCACCATGACAGCATGCCTGCCCATACCACGATGAGTGTTCAGCAGTTTTTAATCAAAAACAGCATGACCCCTGTGCCCCACCCTCCCTATTCACCCAATCTCGCCCCAAGCGACTTTTCTTTTGTTTCCGAATGTAAAAAGTCCTCAAAGGGAAATGTTTTGCTGATGTGAAAGAGATGAAACAAAAAATGGCAGCAGCACTAAAAAGCATCAAAATTGATGAGTTCAAAAACTTTTGAGCGGTGGAAAAAGTGTCTCAATAGGTGTATTGCATCAAACGGAGAGGACTTTGATGATGACTGAAGTTTAAACTTGTAAGAACAAATACACATTTTTTATAAATATATTCTGGGTTTTTGGGGGTCCCCCTCACACACCCGACTCCTTCAAGCTCACCCAGATCCTTTCACCCCTCTGTGTTGCTGTGAAGGGGTCAGGCTCGGGGTTGGGGGAGTCCTTGACAGTAACACAGTGTGTTTAGACCTATTCTATGGACTGAGGGACTCTGGGAGTTCAGCCCCAAAGCGTGTCTTCTGCTGCACGAGTGTAGCACGATTTTGAGTGAGACATTGGATCCACTCTCGTCTCTGGATGGCTCTGGAGTATCTCAGAGCCACTGATAAAAATAAATTGTGCCATGGGCTGCCTTGTGGGCAGAGAGAAGGGTCAGGTAAGTGTTTTTGATCTCTGACCTTTCAAGAGTCCTACAGAGGTGGCAGGATTTCTGTTTGTTCCTCCTTACGCCGCTTGGCCTTGTATGTTTAACCAACTGCTCTCAGTGGATAACATGTTTATATAGCTGCACTTTGGGTCTGGGAAACTCCGTGGTTTCCCCCAGCTTATCTGGCAGCACACTGCTTCCCTGCTAGGAGGCAGAGGGCAGGGCCTGGTTCCCTCAGGAGGGAAGTGCCTTAGCCACAGTGACTTGTGGCCAGGACTGGGCTGAGCCATTGCTGCCACTCTGGGGTGCCCTTGTTACACCCCTGCATATGCCTCTGTCCGCTGTGGGTGAGCTGAGTCCTCCCCAAGACTGCCCCAGAACCTGTGACCAAGGTAGGGAGCCCCCATAGTCTTCCCTTCTCTTGCACCTGCCTCTGTTTCCTTCTGGAGACTTCTCACTCACCCATGGGTCAGCAGGCGTCCTCAAAGGGGCTGCTGATCTTACATACAAGTGAAAATATCCATGAAAAGAGGTGAATGCTTGAGAGGCAGGATGCTGACCATTGACGCGGTGTCGAATTAGACAGAGAACCATGGTTGTGGCAGGCCCCAGGCTGGGCATCCAGGGTGGTGCGAGAGGTAGAAGGTGTTGCTGACCCCAGGCCTAATTTCATGAAGAAATTGCTGCAGCTTGTCCCACGTTCCTTCTTCCAGGACTTAATACTAGCAAGGCCGAAGCCTTCTTGGAAAACTCATAATCATGAACTAATTAAATAATCTTTATCAACTGTATTGATATTTCTGGCAGTCATCATTGAGTGAGATGGTGTTTCATTTGCATCTGGGATTCTCAGTCATGTAATACAAGTTCTTTGGCTTTAATTTGTTGCTGCCCATTTTTGGAATGTTTAAGAGAGCTTGTGTAAAGGACTTGGAATGTCACATGGCCCAATCTAGAAAATTAACTGTGAAAAAACATCAAATACATCTCCTCAGCACATATTGTTTTGAAAGAATCACATTTTCTCCTAAAACTTATCCTTGAAAATTTGAAAATACCACTGGGCATGGGAGAGTGTCTAACCAGCTAACACATCTTGCAAGTAACCTTATCTGCATTCCGGGCATTAACCAGGTCCAGGAATTTTTGTGCGAAGACAGTTGCATACTAAAAGACTCTCTGAAAATTCAGACTGCCAACATTTCCTGGAAATACCTGTTTTACTGACTTGTATTTTTAGTATTTACATCTCATACTCTCCCTGAATCGTTTCTTGAAAGCAGGCACGGTCTTAGACACATTTGCAGTTCTCTTTGGACTTAACATAAGGTCGATTTTTTCTCTCTCCCCACCTTACGCTTGGTTGTCTGAGTCTGAAAAGAGAAGAACTTGAATGGCTGGACAGTAGAGGGCATTACACATCCTGAAACAGCCATGGGGCGACAGGAAGTGGGAAGTAGCCTCCAGGGAAGTTGCACGCAGTGATGGCTGTTCTTGGCGTTTGCTCTTTTCTTTTCTTTCTTTTTTTTCTTTCTATAATTGTCATTGCTCCCCAACTGATGGTGAGGAGAGCATCCCATGGCTTGGGGGTGTGAGCACAGCCTTGCCATATTGCCTAACAGGCACATAGGAACTGCTGATGCTTCCTCCTCTTCCAAATGAAAACCCCACTAAACTTGCCTGACTTCCTATCGTCTTTGACCAGAAGGTTCTTTGAGGTTTTTGCAAAGGTGAAAAGATTTTAAAAAGATGACATCAGAGTAAAAATCAAAGAAATAAAGAGATTTGTAATGTCTGTTGGTCATTGATTGCCTATTTGTACAAGGGGGAGCCCAGAAAAAAGAATTATCTTTTGGAGGGTGGGATCCTTGGAGTGCAGGCTTCCTCTGCTAGGTAAGTGTTCCAGGAACCCATTGACATCCGTGTGCCAGCTAGCATTGTTGGGAGAGACTGCGTTGTGAAAGAAATATCCTGAGCTGTGGCAAACAGGTGATTGGTTCTTCCACCATGACCACACACCTGGCCACGCTGTGCTGAGTGTTCAGCAGTTTTTGATAAAAAATGTCATGACCCTCATGCCCCACCATCCCTATTCACCTGATCTCACCCCAAGAGACTGTTTTTTGTCTCCCAGATGAAAAAAGTCCTCAAATGGAAATGTTTCACCAATGTGAAAGAGGTGAAACAACAAATGGCAGAAGCACTACAAGGCTTTGACACTGATGAGTTCAAAAACTGTTTTGAGCAGTAGAAAAAACCTCTTGAGAGGTGTATTGCATCAAACAGAGAGTACTTTGAAGGTGACTGAAATTTAACCATGTACAAATAAATGCACAATTTTAAATAAATAAATTCTGGGTTTTTGGGGGTTCTCCCTCGAATGTCCTTCCTCCCCTGATTTCTTCCATCTTCCGTGAAGACAATCTTAAATTGCAGGCTTTGATAAACTCCCCTCCCACCTCTTTTCTCTGAGATGACCTCCTTCCTGGCTGTGCTGGCAAGTCGGGAACCTTCTCAGGGACTGGGAGCAATCCAACCCGGGCAGCACATGACGGGGGCTCTTTCTCGTTTGTTGACTTTCTCCATGTTGCTTGAGAGCTCATGGCTGCTCATGGTGCAGTTAGGCCTGACTTCACATCTGACTGACCACAGGAGCAGACCACAGCCTGTGGGAGGTGGGGACAGCAGACCTCCATGTCACAGTCCATCAATGTGGCAGGGTCGTTGGTCAGAGGCCCGCCCCACTGCTGGTTCCTAGCTAGCGGGTCTCTGGTGTCTCCCAGCCTTGTGTTGTGTCTATTTTATGTGATTCTCTGCCATCTAATACTTTGTCCATTCATCTTCTTGAAGCCTGTGTTTTGAACCTGAGTTTATCACGTTCTGTTTCTTTTTGGGGGTCCAGTTTTCACCCCGTTCCAGGTTGCTAAGATATTTTAAACTCTGTGCCATCCCCATCAATGGGTTGAACCTTACTGTCATACCCAGTGATTTCTCTCATGGTATCTCGCTGGACCTTCACAAGTCCTGGAATTTGTCATTTGTACATTTGATAAATGTGACTCCTCAGTCTTCATTCAAATTACTGGTAAAAATATGAAACGGTGGAGCATCAAAGACAGACCCCCTTGACATGGCATTTCCTGGAGAGCTTACCTTCTGGGTTTCACAAACCACAGTTGATTCACCTTCTTTAACCCAGGACGCGATGGAACACCTAGGACGTGATGGAGCACATGGGTTGCTGTGTAGACTCTGGAGGCAGACAGGCCTGGCAGTGCAGCCCAATCTATGCCAACTTGGCAGTGATCAACAGTCAGATTATGGGGTTTCCAATGATTACAGGTAGGCGGGAGCTGCAGGTCCTTCATGACCTTCCCAGGAAGGCAATTTGAAGACTCAGTTCTGCCCCAGATGCCAATCTTTGTTAGTAGCAGATGCACAAACAGCCACACATGCCATTTTTGAAGCTCTATGAGGATTCTGCTCTCTGTCCCATTGAGTGTGATGGGAATAGTTTAAAGCTTTGTTTTGATAGGGAGTCCCCTCACCCTGCAGCCAGGTAGGCAGAGGACACAAGGGGTATGTGGCAGACTGGAGTCCCCTTTCTGGCCCCAGAAAATTACTGTTTTCTGCATGTGCCGGGAAGTGAGTTACTCTGAGTGTATTTGGAGAAAGATTTATTAGACGCAGATGCAGCAACACTGTGGTTGCAGGTTTCAGCTCACCTTCTAGTGGGATCAGAGGATGGAATCCTTGGAGAGATGAAACAGGCTTAATGGGAGTCCTAGGTCAAGAATAGAGCCGAAGAGTCCTCTGGTCTTGCTGGATTTTTGTGCCCAGAGGTAGAGTTGCCTGGATGGCATTTCCTACCAATCATCTACCTTTGGCGCTGCTTAATTTCCCCTTGATGAATTATTTCTAACATCTCTTATGCTCTTAAACAAACCCAGTTTTGCCTATCAGGGCAGTGTCATTGAGACATTCTGTAGACTCTGGTGCAAGGTGTTCACAAGCTAACTCTCCAACCCTGGTTAAGTCTGATGCTTCAGATGTTGACTAACTATTCTTGGGTGGGGATTAAAACCAACTTACACACATTGTACTACTCTGTTTAAGCTGTTCAAGTCAAACTCTGGATCCTTAGCTGTGTGGCTGTCGGCCTGTTACCTACCTTCTCTGATATTCAGTGTCCTGACCATTAAAAGAGTAAAGCAATGTTTACATTAGAAACTACCATGACAATTAAGTGACATAATACATGGGGGATAGTTTGCACACTGAGCATATTAAATGCTCAATAAATGGAGGTGTAACATTACTGGAAATTATGGCCCGTTCTTTGGATACCTCAAACTTATTAGTTCTGCTTCTTGTTATCTTGCAATTCAATTTTCTTGGTTTATGAATAGTCACATCTGCTTCTGACACTGGACCTCAACAAGCCTACAGCCTTGAGTTTTAACAAGCAAATGGGAAGAGAGAAAAGCCAGGTGGTCGGTCCCATTGCAGGAATCCTGGCTCTTCCTCTGAGGATGATCTCTTTAAAAAGATTTAAAAATATCTATAGGAGTTCCTTTATTTTTGGAAGACCCAGAATTTTCCCGGGTCTAGATTTAACAACCATGTTTACAGATCCAATCTTTGCTCAATTGACCATCCATTTTGCCAGTTCATACATGAAAACATGTATTATTTTTACAGGTCCTGCAGTGATATCTTATATATTATGTTTTTCTTGCCAGGCCATAGCCAAAGTTGCTGGTTTTTCCAGGTTTGCCACCCAAGACTGAATTTGGTTTAGGGGAGAGCAGATAGATTATTGGCCCAGAGCCATGGCAGTTAGCGGGTAATTATTGCCTGGTGCCTATCTGATCATTATGCCAAGCATGACAGGGTGGGGCATCTGCTTACATTGGCCTGCAACAAAATCAGAAAGTAAAGTGGCCCATTGCATGCGTTCCATATGCATGGTACTTACACACTTGCATGTGCTCACCTGCATCCACCAGGGATACTTATGAAAATAGCCCACGTCAGCTATCTTCAGCCCCAGGCCCTGACTCCCTAGCAAGATAGCCTTCGACTAGTCAGTGAAGACCTCTGGGATTTTCCTGTGTGGTTTTCACTGCACAAAGCCAGCCAGCCAATCAGAATCCTTTGCCCCGAGGCACCCTGGTTATCAGAGCAAGCTCAATTCTTCCAGGCACCTTAGCTGTGAAATCAGTGAAGTCTCTGTGTGATGACAAATGATTCAGCTTGCAACATTGCATTATTCCCTGCAACACTGTTGCCCGGAGAGGAAGGAACCACCAGTTGACTGTGGAGAAAGGTGATTAGCCACTGTGAAGAGGGAGCAAAAGCTTGGGAAGTCTGGAAACTCAGTGTGTCCATGTGTTTTGAAGATGGCGAGGCCTCTGTGTACAGAGTTTGGGTCAGCTCTGAAGGAGATGGTCTTTCCACTGCCAAGCATACCAGCGGGAGAGTTGCCATTTCTTCTTGGTCCCCTAAGGGAAAGGAAACACTCCACTTGCATGCTGTCCCCCCCAGGATTCTTGTCACAGCTGTCCTCTACTCTTTAGCCTGTCCACAGCGACCACAGGCCCTGTGTTCACTAGAACAGCCTGTGTTTCAGATCTCCTACACCATTGCTGGTGCTGGTTTGAAAATAGCATACACACACACACACACACGCACACACACACACACACGCACACGCGCGCATGCACGCGCACACACACACACACACAAATGGGTGTCCTTGGACAAAATTGGGAAGTAATGAAATGTTTTCTTTCTTTAGACAGGGCCCTCAGTGCTCTGTACTGTGGTTTGTGCACCTGTGACTCAGGGGCGAAGAAGACCTGACATGCTGCTCATGTTTCATTGGTCAAAGCTGGCCGCGTCTCCTTGCTCAGGGAAGGGTTGCCTTTTTCTTCCACCCAAATGCCTTCTGCCCACCAAACTCTGGCCAACCAACCAGAGAGGACAGTGTTTCCTGATTTTCATGAAGTAGTCGTGTAGACTTGCTGCTTGGACCCTCTCCACTCTCTCATGTTTTGTGTTCTCCACTGAGTCCCCTGGGCCACATGGTGATGGAGGTGGTACAGTAAGGTGTAGGGCATTGGAAGAGAAAGCACTGCACTATGCCCAAAGAAGTAGTGTTCCAGTGGTGTCCTTTCAGTGGAGGGGGTAAGATGTAAGTTGGTGCAGGGGGACTTGACCAGGATTTCTGAAGCCATATGGGTAGATCCTGTGTGTCCCCAGCACGCTATGTGCCTATGTTTCAGATTGGACTTGGGGACAGCCATCTCTGGTCCCTCCTCCTGCCATTCATTTTCATGGATGCTTCAGGAAGCTCTGTCCCTGAGCTGACGGCCACCACCCCTTGGCTTTTCTGGTGGGTCTGTGGAGGTCAGGAAACCTGGAGTATCATGGGCCTCCTGGGGCAAAATGCCATCAGCAGTAATGTGGAAAGTGGCTCACAGCTGCCGAGAGCTGCCTGCCTCATGTTCCCTACTTCCTTTAATGTGGATCCTGACTGTGTTGTTCCAGGAAACAGTGACCTCAGGGTGAGCAGGCTGAGGCCACGCCTGGGGCTGGCAGGAGCAGACCTCAGGACATAGCTGTCAAGGCTTCTAGGTTGTCTGCATGGGTGCCAGAGGCAGGCGTTCGGAGCAGCAGGGGTCAGCCCCAGGTTCACCCGGAGAGGCGGGCTTCTCCAGCAACCAGAATCAGGAGGAACTTCATTTTTTGTGGCAAGGGGACCCCACAGCACCCCAGAGTACAGGGCTAAACACCCTAACCCAGGCTAGTAAACATCCTAACCCACCTGCCTTCCAGCATAATTACCCTCAAGATGGCTTGTGTGGGCAGATCTCGGCCCAAGGCAGGATGTCTTTCTGAGCCTTTGTCATCCTAACACAGCATCCACTTCAGTCAGTATCACTTGGGGAAGGGGCTGGCACCGAACTGGTTTTGTGCAGGGCATATTTCTCCTGATATTCATCTCCAGGGAAATGAAAACACAGATTTTGACTGTTCAGGGGTTTGAAACCCAAGGGGTACATCTCCTGATGGAGGACACGGAGCATCAGTGCTCACCTGAGATCCAGCAAGCAGGGGAGCAGATAATCAGATCACCCTTCAGCTGGAACTCTCATACCTGTCAAAGAATATTCTCTCCTCACCACCCAGAGATGTCTAGCTACAAGGTGTGCAACAGGAAACTGGGGTGGGTGATGGAATGGCCCTATCCCTGCCCCCAGGGCTGCTTGGAGAGGGTTTGAGCCCTTGACTTTCCAGTGCCTGGCATCCTGGGGCAAAGGTGCTCCCAGCGACTACCTGTGAACCAGGATTTGTGAAGGGGAGTAAAACTAACAAAGAGCCCTAAACATAATTCCCACGGTGGCTTCTTTTTTAGAGCAAGTGTTTCCTGAGAACTCAATCAACTCTCCCAAGTGTGTTCTTTTTCAGTATTTTAAGTCAAGGTCTGGGAGTCCCATCTCCAGCATGGAGGTCCTGGACGACTCCGCCAGCTGCGATCTTGGACACCATCTCCAAGGGCTTTTCCAGCCCCAACTAGTGTGCTCCCTGCTGGCCACAGCACTCTCCCGCAGCACTCTCCCGTCCTAGGGAGGGGATGGAACAAGCCCTCAGTTTGCCTTATGTATCCACTTGCGTTGCTGTGGGCATTGATTTTACATGTCCCTCCTCAGCAGACCTGCTAATAAGATCCTGTTCCCTCCTCGCCTTCCCCCACCCCCTTCAACCTGGCCCCGACTCTGGTCAGGCCTTGATTACATGTCTCATTGATTCCATTCAGCTATTTATTAATACACTAATTAGTATGTTCACTTAAAGGAGAGTGGCACCGCTTTTAAAAAATAAACGTACAGAGGTGCAGGTTAATGGAAATCTCTGTTTATTTAACATCGATGTCTGGTGTGAAGAGGATTTGTTTTGGATGTTAAAAGGACACAGGGGTTTTTCCCGGGCTTAAATCACTTTAGCTGACAGTCACTAACACCCTTTGAAAGGTGACACCTAGAATCATATTTCATTTTCCTTCAGTGATCAGAGGCACTCCACCCTTTGGGCAGGAAAGCTAGAGGTGGGGGAGGGGGCAGGGCTGGCGGAACACAGTCTTCCACTGACAGCCCTAGTGGCACATGGGGTCTGGCTGGCGTTTTGTGATAAGAGGCTTGCGAATGGACCAGCATTGCTTTTCTATCATGGGCTTGCTCATTTTGTTCTTGAGTTGCTTGGTATTACTTATGGAGGCTGATTCTGTCACAGGTAACCCAGGTCAAAATGGGCTAGGATGGGGAGGGGTTCTGCTCCATGCAGTAATTCAGGGGCCCAGGTTCCTTCCAAATTTGGGCTCCACCATCCTGCTGAGTGCTTCTTGGTTCCCCACAGGCTTTTCTTCTGCTGGAGAGAGGAAGGAAGAAAACATGTGTGAAGGAAGCAGCTGGGCAGGTGTGGGGTCACCCAGGCTCCCAGTCTCCAAGCCCATCAGGGCTGGGCTGGACTCTGAGTGTTGGGATGTCCTCAGGAAGGCTGCTGCAGTGTGGGGAAAGGTGCCAAGGGCTGTGCTTGAGGGACTCAGAGGGAGGGAGAGGAGAGGTGGGCCAGAAGGAGGACTTCATGGGAATTAGATAAACATGTGGGAGGGAATTAGATAAACATGTGGGAGCCGTGCTCCATTGAAGGGTGGGGACGCAGGAGGAGGAAGTGGAGGAGGTGTGGGAGAACATGGTGGCTGCAGCCCCGTGGGTAGGTCCTTGGAGCCCTGGGCCAAGGGGATTGCTGGGTTGCTGCAGCAGAGGGGCTGGTCTCTCCCCTTTCTCTGCCCGGGGAGTCTCTCTCGACAGAAGCTTCCGGGGAGGCAGGAAGGGCAGGGAGGTCATTGTGTGCAGCCGACCTCAGTGCCTCGTGAATACAAAATAAAATCATATTTTGGTTAATACGCAAATTATGATGATTTTTCAAATTAGCTGAGCTGTACTCAGAGCCCCTTGAAGTGCCTACTAATTGCCTCCTGCGGCTCAAGGAAGGTTGGCCCCCTCCCCCGCCAGGACTGCTCTCCCTGTGGATTCAAGCCTGGAAGGGGCCCTTCCCCAAGACCCTTTAAGCATAAAGAGATTGGGCTGGAAGGTTCACAAAACTCTTCTGACAGTCAAGGATAGTAGAGGGAGCATAGAGAGTGACTTCCACTTCAATATGCAGCTATGAACAGCATCTCCAGGCTGAGACCTGTCCTCAAGGGTGGGTCCCTTGCTGATGACCTCACACTCCCTCCTGGACACTCCGCTCCTGGAGGAAGGGCCTGCGTGCCATCTTGCTGGGGACTGGGGTACTCTGAGCTGCGGCAGAAGACCCCCAGCCCAGCCCTTGGTTTCCTCCTAGAGAAAGTCCCCTCCCTTGAAGGGAGATCCCGTGCTTGGGCTCGGGGTGGCGTGTCACTCTACGGCGTCAAAAGGGCAACAGCAAGGTTTTCTAATATGGATGGCTTCCGAAAGTCTGGAACTGTGTCCCAGGCCACGTCTGTACCTGGCTCAGCCTCCCTGTCCTAGTGGAGTGAGGACCCAGTGCCTGTTCTGGATTCTTCTGCTTCTCAAACTATAACTCACACACCCTCCTACAAAGATGAGTTGAGCATTCTAAACTCATTTTAAGAAAAAAAAAATCCCAGCCCTCGTGCTGCTTCCCAGACAAACAAACAAACAAACCCACTCGGAGGGAAGATTAAAGATGCAGGCCAGGAGTGGTGGCTCACGCCTGTCATCCCAGCACTTTGGGAGACCAAGGTGTAAGGATCTCTTGAGCCCAGGAGTTTGAGACCAGCCTGGACAACATAATGAGACCTTGTTTCCACAATAAATAAATTTTAAAAATGAACCAGGTGTGACTCTTATGTACAGTCAAATTCAGAGCCGGTTCCAGTGTCTGAACAAAGCAGTTCTTACCAAGACACATCAAAGGATGTGAGTAGTTAGTAAATATTTCGTGCTTGGGGAGATTAGCTTCACGGAGGTTTTGGCTTTCTTAGGTGATGATGGGGTGCACTTTACAAGCAAATCAGGAAAGAGCAGATTAAGGTTTTACTTCCCATTTTTAGCTTTGGAAAAAAACCACATTGAGTATTTACTGGAAAGCACAGTAGAATTCTGGGTTTTGGTCTCCGGTGGGAACATGCCCAGCTGTGAGTCTGAGCACGTTTCTCTCGGTGGGTCAGACTGCCTGGCAGCCTCTCTCATTGTTGTCAGTGTGCCCCTCCTGGGCTCTCCCCGCAAGCCAAACCCCAAGATATGTATAAAATGGTGGGACATTAAAAAAAAAACAGGCCAGGAACAGTGGCTCATGTTTGTAATTCCAGCACTTTGAGAGGTCAAGGTGAGTTCAAAAGCAGCCTGGAAAACATGGCAAGACCTTGTCTGTACAATAAAATACAAAATTAGCCAGGCTTGGTGGTGCACACCTGTGGTTCCTGCTTCTTAGAAGGCTAAGGCGGCAGGATCACCTGAGCCCAGCAGTTTGAGTCTGTGTTGGCCATGAGTGTGCCACTGCACTCCAGCCTGGGTGACAGAGTGAGACTCCGACTTAAAAAATAAAAAATACAAAAACCCAAAACAAATAAGTACAAGCCTTACTTGCACTTGAAATTGCCCTAGGCTCATCTGCTTATCATAAAAACCCTTTCTCAGTCAGTTCTCAATTAGAATTAAACTCTACTCTGAATTAATTTTGCACTGGGCTTTAATTTGATTTGAGACTGAGGGCGAGGTGAGATGAGGGCTCCACTCCCTGTCTCCTAAGTGCCATTCGGCAACCAGGACTCTCAAGCCCCCAGCAAACCCCACCGGATTTGGGCTGAGTCATTCCTAGAAACCCTTTCGAGGCTCCCAAAGCAAGGCTTTGTGTCTCTCTCCGCGCTCGGGCCCTGGAGCGAAGCCACCGATTCAAAGGGCTCTGTGTGGCTGGGTGCTTTCTTGGGTTTCACGTTTTGTTCGACAGCATTAGATCCACTCGCGCTCAGACTCCCTGGGGCCCGTGTGTGCGTCAGTGAGGGCGTTCTGTCCTCATTCGGTCATGGGGATCTTGGGATCTGTAGTTGTGGCTACAAAGAGATGGGCCCTCTGCTTTCTTATCATCCCTGGGGCTCTTTGCAAGCTGCTGCGTGAGGCTGAAAGACAGAGCAGTCCAAAGAATAAAAATCTAGGCCACCAACAAACACCCCCACTGTCCCTGGCGCCCGATGTGCATCTCCTGGTGGGTGTGCTTGTGGGTTCCTAACGACTGTCACCCCCATCCTCTCTTCTCTACTGTTCTGGTCTGCCTGACTGTGGGGACATCCGTCTTTGGATGCTTCTGCCCAGTAGACAGAGTCAGAATCCCTGGTACAGTTCTGCCTGCCCCAGGAGATCAGGAGGAGACTGCACGGCCCTCAGCTTCCTCTCTCTACTTCTGCCACCCACTGGATCCCTAGCCAATCTTGCACACACACAGGAGTACCCTGGCAGAGGGACGAGCAGGAATATATTGGCACTGAGGGGATGTTTAAGTGACGTTCGAAGACCTAGGCGCATACGCAGAGATGGCAGCGTGGAAAGGTTTAAGAAACCAACAGGTTAGGGGTAAAAGCTCCAGATTCCGTTCACATCTGCCCTTTTCTAGCTCCAGCAAGTTGCTTAAATCTCCCTGAGGCTGCTTCTCTGTCTGTAGCATGGGAGTATCGATGCCTTTCTTACAGGTTAAGGGAGAGGGTGTGTGTGAAGTGGTCGGCACCAGTGCTTGGCCCAGAGCATGTCTCCCCTTTGAGAAGAATTTTCAACTTGAAATTCTCTCCATGCTCTGGAGCTAGGGAAAATATCACCGTGGATCTAATTCACTGCAATTCAGTTTACTATTTCAAGAGAGGAAGTATTTAAAAAATAGATGCATTTTTCTGGCCACTTGTAACAAATTAGCATCCTTTTGGGCTCCCTTTCCTTGAATAGTGAAGCCAGATGGGCCATTTTGGCATTTGACTTGCATATTTTCATTTTGTAAATCTCATGGGTGGGACCCATGATTCCCAAACCCTGCTTATCCTCAGATTTGC
Source organism: Tarsius wallacei (assembly GCA_963574415.1). Lineage (NCBI taxonomy): Eukaryota > Metazoa > Chordata > Mammalia > Primates > Tarsiidae > Tarsius > Tarsius wallacei. The sequence goes on along the minus strand of CAUYQG010237738.1, from coordinate 34,755 downwards.
TTGAGGAACTTTTGAAAAAATTATAGATCCCCTGCCTTCAACCCAAATGGATGGAATCGAAATGTCCAAGGGTGTTGGTTAAGAGGGCAGTGGTAGAACCCTCTCCAAGGGGATTCAAGGTGCATCTGATGATCAATCCATTTGGAAGCCCAAGGCAAGATCCCAGTTCACTCATGGGGAGTGTGTTTCAATCATTTTTATTAATGATGTTTCTTCTCCCTTCTGCTCTCCAGTGTATCGTTAGAGAAAACTTAGTCCTCAAGGGATTACCAGCACCTGCCCCCTTTTGCTCCTGAATGAGTGTCTGGGTGTGAATCAGCAGTGATCATTATTGGCCACACGGACACTATGTTCTAGAGATGTGCTTCCAATGGCCTCTACCAGAGCTCTGCTCTCTTTGGACTGTTGACATTTGACCTGTATGTTGGATTTTTCTCTCTTTCAGTTCTTACATCTCGGCAGTGTAGCATGCTGAACCCACTAGGACTGACAAAGGGAGAGGGAAGATCAAGACCATGCAAGGGACATCCAAGCGTTCCTTCTTGGGTGCTGTATTTTTGGTAGTCCTGGAAGTTTCTATTTCCATGTATCCACGTGCTGATTTCTTTCTGGCAATGCCGCCATTGCTGTTCCTTCTGCAGATGGGCTTTGGGAGTCGGTGAGGCACTATCTCTGGAGTTGTAGCCAGAGGAAAGGACCCCAGGGCCTTGGGTGGTAACCAGATCATCACAAGCGGAAACCAGACGTAGGTCTGGGTAGCCAAATGCAACCTTCTGGAGCACCATCTGGGATGGGTCAAAGCCAGTCCCTTGTTGGACTAGCTAGTTTTGGCCATGGTTATCAAAGGTGACCAGTCAACTCTAGTCAGCTTCCAGATTTGGTGGCTACTGGTAGTCCCCTTCTTTTTTTTTTTTTTGAGTTGGAGTCTCACTCTGTCACCCAAACTGGAGTGCAGTGGCCGCTCCCGGCCACCGCAGCCTCGACCTGCTGGGCTCCGGAGATCCTTCCACCTCAACCTTCCAAGTAGCCAGAACTACAGGCACGCGCTACCACGCCTGGCTAATTTTTTTGATTTATTGTAGAGATGAGGTTTCGCCTGCCCAGGTGGGTCTCGAACCCGCGGGCTCAGGCAATCCACTCACCTCAGCCTCCCAAGGCATGCATGGGATTACAGGCTGAGCCACCAAGCCCGGCTGGTAGTCCCCTTCTTAACCTCGAATATGCAAAACTTCCCAACCTTATCCTTGAACATATAAAGTTCAAGGAATGTCCTGGTGGCATTTTTCCTTGTGCTCACTCTGCTTTGAGAGGTTTCCTAAACCTCTTCCCTCACCTACTTGCTGACCTCCCACGAGTTCTAGAGCCATTGATGCTTGATGACTCTGTAGTGAATGGTGTCAACCAACCAGCCAGACCTTCCCCTGCCCCAGCAACACTCTAACTTTTAGCCACTTCTACCCTATTATGCTTAACCCCTTAGTCCCAAGTTATCCTTATTCTTGCTTTTTTTCCTTTCTTGTAAAAACCAAAGGGAAGTCACGGAGACCTTTCTCAGTTGTATGGAAGTCCACTTGCTTTGTTGCATTTTTGTGGAACAAGGCTTTGAGAGAAAAAGAGAACACACTGAAAGGGAGGACTCTCCTTGAGGATGTGTCAGACCTTGAATCAACCTAATGCCCTGCTCTCGGGTGGCAAATGTTAAGGACTGTTGATGAAACAGGGATGTCTGTCTTTTTCCCTTTATCTCAGCTCTCTTAGTTCAACAATTCAACAAGTATTTATTGTCTCCTATGAGCTGGGCACTGTGCCAGGTGTGGGGGATTCCATGTGTGTGAGCCCCCATGGACAGAGAGCTGGCAGTCTGTCTCTGGCACACTTTTCCTTGGCCTCGCTCTGATTTGATAGGTCTTCCAAGTCTCTATTCATACCTACATCCTGACTTCCACTGGATTAGGTTAAGACTGCCTGAGGAGCATATGAAGTGACCACAGGAGATGTGGTCCTTTTGAGAGAATTAATAGAAGCTTTTTGGGGCAGACAACATCGGGAGAGGACTCGTCAACCTCTTACATTCCAGGTCTGAAGAGGGAGGAGAGTCCTGGGATAGAACAGGAAGAGGAATATACATTTGCTTTTTGTGGGTCGTATTGATGTGGTACAGACAATTAATACAAAAGGCAGAAGCAGAGAGGTTATGTCATGGTGAGCTTCACCTGGGGTGGCTTTGCCAGTGTCCTCCACTGCAGAGAGGTTCAGCTCAGATCCATGGTATGCTCAGTTATTCCTTTATGAAATGATATAGCCTGTCCTCGAGTATCATTTTACCTTTATTTTATTTCATCTCCCAGAACCCCACAGTGAAAGCGAAAGTTGTTTTCTTATAGGCACTCATTCATATACATGGAGGGGAGGGTGGGGACACATCTGTAGTACATGGCACGCATCAAGACCAAAAAGACATGACTGTTAATTAAAGGTTTACATTTCCACTGAATTCAGACTCTACCTAGAAATCTAGAAAGCTAACCCCAGTGAGTACCTTTTCATCACTCAGTGGAACCCAGGGTGACAGTCCTAGGAATCCCTGGGGATCACCTGTCATGTAGTGATGGCGTGTGCACCCTCACCCTCTGTTCACTCGTGCCTGTCTCTGTGTGCCATGATTTATGGCGGAACTTCCTGGCTCGTGTTCCAGTGCTTTGGGACCTCTGGTTATCGATAAGGGGCCCTGGGAACTTCCTTCTTGTCCCAAACAAGAATTGTGTTGTCAGCCAACATCACTTGGAGACCTCGAATGTCGCCACATGGAGTGACCTTTCTCTCTGTAAGAGGCTTTCCCACCTGATGGGTCTCAGTGGCACCAAGTTTGGATGCATTCCAGTGGAGAGTTCTTTATTCTCACGTGGCATCATCTCCCTTCTGGGAGGCTTTTGGGTTGAAGCGTGACCAGTGCCACCTACTTCAAACTGAGGTCTTTTCTTGGAGCTGTCTCTTGACTAAAAGGAGACTGGGTGGGTTGCAGCTTAGACTCCATCGTCTCTCTCCCTGTCTCTGACTCACCCGTGCTCAGATCCTCAGTGTCATCTCCGACTCTGAATTTTTTCTCAGTCCACATTCAGTTAGTTGGCAAACCATGTCATTCCACTTTTCTGCCAGTGTCCTCCATAGGACTTCCCCCCCATGTTCTAATTCCTGTCTTAGCCTTCTAACGGTGTGCCTCACTCACATGGTAGACTTCCATCTGCCCTGTCTTCCAATCCTCTCCCCCACACCTGAGCTCAGAAGGCTTTCCCTCTTCTCTGAAAGTCTGATAGAACCTGTTAACACTCTTTCCTAATTGTGGCCTCATTCCCCTCCAGTCAGTTTGGCACATAAACACCTAGTTCATCTTCCTCAAGTAGAGCTCTCAGTTTGCTCTTCTTTGCTCTAGAATCTTCAAAGACTCCCCCCCAGCTTATCGAACATCTTTACTCTTTAGTCTAATATTCAAGTTTATCCATATTTTGGAACCTGCCTGTAGTTTGGCTTTACCTTTTATTTCCTCCCCAAGGTAAATCCAATGTTCCACTCGAATCACGTATTAGTTGGGAGACTTTTGCTTTTGCTAATGGCATACTGGCTAATTTGGACTGATTCTCTGGCTGAAAAAAATTCGGAAAACATTTTCCAAAGCATGACTGAAGACATATGAAAGCTAGCAAGATGATGCATATTTATAGGGCCAAACTTTGGAAGATGAAAACCAAGAGGTAAACAACCAGAGGGATGAGACTTTTTGCTGGCCCCTAAAGAGGCAGTTGATGGTCTAAGCATTGCATTTGACAACTTCAGTGGGTTAGGGCACAGAAGCTGGAGTCCAGGGTCTATCAAGCAGGATAGACACATTTTGGGCTAGGACAATCAGTAAACCAGCTTTTACTGATCTTAAAGTTAGGCTTTGAGTCACGAGAGTAGCTGAGAAAGATGTCAGTTTCTGAAATGGTATTAATATTATACTGTATTGCAAGTCAGTTACCTGGTCAAAGTAAGCAAAACTACCTGGAGGAAGATACATTATCTTAGTCATCCAATCATTTCTACAAAGAAATCTTTGACTACAATGTCCAACATACAATGCAAGATCAGCTGGCACCCAGGGAAATAAGTCAACATGAACCAGCGGAAATGACAGACTCACAGGTTTTCTGGATAATTTCCAGTGCAATTATCAGACAGTAGATTTAAAATAACCATGCTTACTGTTTTCAAGTGTAAATATGGCAAGATTACAAATTTTGGCAGAAAACTAGAAACTATAAAAAATGATAGAGTAGATTTGAAACAAGAACCAGAAAGTAATCCTAGAGCTAAAAAAAAATCAATTGAAATTAAGAATTCAATGGATGGATTTTAAGAGAATTTAGAAATGGCTGAAGAAATAATTAATGATTTAGGATACAGGGCAAAAGAAATCATCCAAAATGAATGATCATAAATACAGAAAAAGGGGTAAGAGACATAGAAGATACAGTGACAAGGTCTTACGTGTTTAATAGGATTTCTACAAAGAGAGGGAAAATGAGAAAAAAGGATTACTTGAAGAGGCAATGGCTATGGATTTTCTAAAACTGAGGGGGGAGTGCTGATACACAAATTCAAGAAGGTCTAAAAACTACAGGTAGAATCAATAAAAAGGAAGCCACATCCAGACATGTCATAATGCAAACATAGAAGGTTGAGGCCACATTGTGCTGGTTGTGATTTCCCAAGCAAGTTCTCTGTTTTCTTGCTTCTGTACTTAGTGTGTCCTGTTCCCCATCCCCATCTTCATGTGTCCATTATATACCAAGATTTAGCTGAGACTCTTTCTGTTCTTACCTTCAACTGGGGTTATAATTAGAATGATCAATAATAACTTAATGTCAACAATATTCACCCTACCTCCTTGACTACTGTTACCATTATCGAGTACCTAGTTCCATGCATGGTCTAATCACACATTATTTCATTTAATGTGCATAGAACTCTGCAGGGCATATTACACAAGAACACAGAGACCACCCTGCTCTGCTCTGAACCTGTTAGCATTTTACCTAACTAGTCCAACTTATTCGTTTTTTCAAAGCTCCTCACCTTCTAAACACCCACTGCATGTTTCCTTGAACAACGGTCATTGGTATGCAATGTCCATCTCTAGGGGAAGTGCCTGGCACCCAACTCTGCTGATGCATTTGTTGAGTGAGTCTCCCACATGGCTTACCTGACTTGAGCCTGAGATGCCTGAAGGATGGACCTGTTAAAAGTCTGAGCAGATGCACCGGTGGAAACCAGGAGCCCATCCCACACCTTATCATTCCTGCCTGACTTCGCAGCTCCCATTCACACGTTAAATTGAAAGCAGCGACTGATGCTCTATTTAAAGTGTCCTCGAAAATGGTACTCAAGTGTGTAACACAGCTATTTCACTGATGTGGGCAAGGTATTTATGGAGAGGTTGTTTTTCCTTTGGATAGCTGGCTTTATAACCAGAAGCCATTATATGACACCGGTGTGGATGTCAAAAGGAAAACAACGGAGAAAAAAAAAACAACTCTACTAGCTACTTCCATCTCTATCAAGACATAATCTCCTTGGTTATTTTCTATATCAAGCCATGTCTCTTCCATCAGCATCCAAAGATCACAAAATATGACCCTGGGCCAGTACAGTTGAAGCAGGAATTGTCCAAGGCAGAAAGAATAATTGTGGTCTCCACCATTAGCATTCTGGCCCTGGCTCTCCCTGGGTTTGTTCACCACCCCGGCTTGACAGCTTAATGGTTTGCGGGGTGAGGAACATTTTAGCACAGGCTGTCGCTGCTCTTTTGGGGAGGGGGAGAACTGGTGAAAGCTTTAGGTAGAAGTCTCTAGAGAAAGGGGCCATGTATGGGGAAAGAGGTGTTAAGCTAGGGGACGTGGCCAACTTCATCCGAGCCAGACTGACAAGGCTTCAGGAAAGCTGGCAGTCTGTGCATGCCTTTGTGTGCTGCTGTGGTTTTTCTCCCCTCTGGCTCTCAGTCTGGCACTTTTTCCTTGAGCATCATTTGAAATAACTCTGTATCGATTCCTGTGATTAAATCTACCCCTTGCACTTTTGACAGTCAGGATTTTTAACTTTCTACACAGTCTAACATCTACTTTCATTCTCACCTCCCCTCCCTCTCTGAGTAACAAATAATGAACAGCTCAAAGTTTTTAAGATAGGTCCACAACATGCTTTTGACTCTCTTGACCCGACCGACATTCATTTCCTGTATAAGCTTTTGGGGAATGGGAAATCCCTGCTACCACAGTGCTGGGAGGTGTTTGCCGGGGCCCATGGGACTGAAGACGCAGTTCAGGTTTTGTAAGGGGTCATGGTAGCTAGGGTAGTTGAGGCAATTGCATGTGAGAGGGAGACCCCAAGATATCTAGCATGCAGGCTGGCCCTCACCACACCCAAAGTAGGAGTTATGGGGACTCCGGTAGGAAACACATCCCATGAGGCTTCTGGCCCTTCATGGCAGTGGTTGCAATTTTTTTGAGGGATGCTCCAGGCCGCCTCTGACATGGTGTCCTGTTCAGAGGAGCTCTGAAATTCCGGGCTGGCTGGTGTTTCTCAATGGAGGCACTACTGGCACTTTGGGTCGGGTGACTACATTATGCCAAATAGTCTTGCACCGTGTGGGACAGGCATCCCTGAGCCCCCGGGCCTGAGAAGCAAGGAGCACTCAGCCAACTGCAAAGCCCCTACATGTGTCTAGATGCCCATGTGGGGGAGATGGTCCCGGCTGGCAGCTTCTGCCAGTCTGAGAGATGGAAGAGCTCTATTGGTACCATGCCTGCTTTTAACACCTGTGCTTCTTTTGGAGAGATGGTCCATGAGATAGGTTTGACCCCTGAGTGACCTTGGGCAATTCTCCAAGCCTTCACTGAGGTTCCCCATGGCTGAACAATGACAGCAGCAGACCGTGTCCCCTAGGTTTGTTAGAAGATTCATACTGGGAAATATTTATGAATGCTTACAACTTGCTGAGCTCGTCATTGATGGGCTCTTGCCTAATCCTTGGAACCAGCTACCCAGTGAACAGGCTGTATCATGAGTCCCATTTTACAGATGGTGACATTGTTTCTAGTCCTACCTTACAGATGCAGAGACTCAAGTGGGTCTCACAGCTATGTGGCTCGCTGGGCTACGACTTGGCTCAGTGGTTCTCACACGTCAGTCAGCATGCTCACACCCTCCTGGGGGGCTTGTGAGAATCACAGAATGCCAGGACCCAGCCCAGAGGCTCTGATTCAGGCGGTGTGGGGTGGAACTGAGGATGTACATTTCCACGAACTCCCAGGTGCTGCTGCTCCAAGGACCCATGCTGAGAGCCCCTGACTTGAGTCTCTCTGTTCGTGACAGCCGAGAATTTGCAATGTGTCGTGAGCTCTGGGAAGGCAGTGGAGAGTATGTTCCTCTTCCATCATGCAGCACACACACACCGAGGGGTTTTGTCTGGCTCTGTGTGGCCATGGGTAGGGCATAGTCCCTGTGGCAGGGACAGAGTCTCACTTGGGTTGTGCACTATCAGTCTGTTGCAATGCCCTATGTCCCTCAGCCTGGAGTAGACGGGCAGGGTCCAAGGTAGACCGTGATGAGTCCTTGAGCCCTGGAGTGGGCGAGGAAAGGCGCTGCTGGGTGATGGGGTGGCTAAGGCCACGGAGACTGGCAGGGGCTGGGAGGCTGGAGGGTCATATGAGATGGGAGTTATTGTGGGTCAGAGCCCTGCACTTGGGGACTATATTTCTTTTGTGCTGTACTTTCTGGGACTATCAGCTTTTTATTATCCCCTTTTAACAATGTAAACTTGGCCCAAGAGGAGCCAAGGAATGGAATTTTCTTTTCTCTGTGCTTGGGCCAGGATGCTAGGATGGGAACAATGTCCCCGTGGCTGGCTGTGATGGTGGCAGCTGGAATCAGAGTGAGGGATGCCCAGAGAGGACCGACCTGGAGCGGGCAGAGCCACTGGCACCCAGGCTTGTGTGATCAGTCACTTCCCATAGGAATCATGTCGTATGTAACCACTGCTCATCCTTATCAACTGTGAACTATGTACAGGGGCTTACGTTGGGCACCTTATCATAGGTGGGCGTGGGACTTATCTTTAAAATCCATTTTATGAATTAAGTTTGCGTGATTCGGAAGTGTTAGGAGTTCACACAGTGAGGGAGGGACAGAGCCAGGCCTCGGGTGCAGGGCTGCCTTAGGGAAAGCGCAGGCCTGACACGTCCACCCTGAAGCCCTGTACTCTTGGCGCTTGCCCTGTCTGAATCGGGAAAGACCCTTCCTCACAGTGGGAATGCTTCAGTTCCACCTACCTCACCTGGAAGCAGGTATCCTCAAGCCTTGGGAAGCTGGCGATGCCCCAGGCTTCAGACAGGCTCTGCCCAAGACCTGCCCCGTAAACCCAGCTGCTCATAACTGTCTCTTGGAGCCTGAGTGTCTCCCCTTGCTGGGCTGCTGTGTGGACATGGACCTGTCTCTGGGCTCCTTGGAGGAAAGGTGCTGTGTCCTCCATACCCCCAGGAGGCAGTGCAGGGGCTCTCGCAGGCTGGCAGGAGCTCCATTGCCACCCTGGCATCTGCACACCCATGTGTATCCGCCTCCTCCTCCTTCTGCCTGCATCCTCCTCCACGTGGGAGGCGGGGAAAGGCACCAGGAGGGCTGGAGGTGGGGGAGCGAGGGAGGACGGTGTCCTCTGAGGCTTTGACTTGGAGGAACTGGATTTCGAGCAGGGTCAGGGCGGGATCAATGCTGGTCTGCATCCTGCAGAGGGGTTACTCTGGGGGGACTTTCCCCTCTGCCGGTCTGAGAAATGACCCCGGAGCTGGGAGTCCAGGCCGAGCATGTGGATCCTGGGGCTCCCCTCCCTCACGCAGCACCCTCCTCCCCCCTGCCGCCAGCACTTCCTCTTGAAATTGACAACAGAAGATCATGGCTTGAAGAAGGGCTGGAACCAGGTAGTCTTCTTTTTTTTAATGTCCCGGCACCCACTCTTCCCAGAGGTTCACCGTCACTGTGGATGGACACCTCACTCTCAGAAGGCCTTGGTCTCCTCCTCTGTCATCCTCTCTGGCCTCCCCTCCTCTCTGTCAGCACAGGTTGTGGAGGACCCTGAGCAAATGCCTCCCATCCTCTGCACAGACTCCTTGGCCCTGAGACACCGGCAGACATGCTTCTGGATGTTTGTCCCTAACTAGGGAATCCTGGCTATAGCCTTAAAAAGGGCCTTCACAAAAACAAAATCGTGGCCTTCACAGTGACTTGGACACAGCTGGAGACATGGTACTCAGTGAACTCGCACAGGAACAGAGAACTGACGGCCACGTGTTCTCATTCATAGATGGGCTCTGATCACTGGTCACCCGAGCACAGGGTGGGATGGGCAGACACCAGACTTAACTAGGGGAAGGAGGGCGGAGGAAGGAGGGGGAGGAGGACGGGGGACATGAGGTAACACACTGGGCACCAGGTCCACTATTGGGGGAGAGAGGGCCTGCTGGAAGCCCTGACATCACCTGTATGCAGCCTACTTATACTTGTACCCCACAACTCTAAAATAAACATGAAGAATGGTTGTAACATTTTTGAAATCCTGCTCTGGGTCCTGACGACGATCCCTTCAGGGCCATGAACAAAATTACAGGGTTAAGGCCTCTTCCCAAAAGATGATTTTCATTGTTCCTGGTCAGTACGCAGCTTATCATTGGATCCCCGGTTCCTCAAAAGGCTCTCACACATGGAGTGCTGGGTGGGTCCCAGACCCCACAAGGTGCCCCTTTTAGAACTCACCCATCTGTCTTCTGCCCTAGTAGGAAATCTGGCATGGTCTCCATGCTGCATGGATACTGGGCTGCCCCCGGGGACTTCTGGGCAACCTGACCCATGGTGGGCCTGCCCGCAGGGCTTATTTATCGGGGAGGATCATGACCTCCTGGAGAGGATCGAGACCTCGCCTCTGGCCTCCACCTTAAAGTCTGTCCTTGGAGGAATCCAGCAAGTAGGCTCACCTCTCCTCTGGGTGGCAGCCCCAAGTGCAGCTTGAATTTGCCCTGTCCCCTCAAGGCTTCCTGGACCTCTCCTATCCCCTGCTGTCCTCCTCACCATCTCTTTAATGAGCCTATGCCCCTGAAAAGGTCAACGTGGCAACCTCCTTGGCAAGAAGCAGCATCTGACACGCAGAGAGGGGACTCAGTGAGGGGACACAGTGGTTCATCCTCCGAAAGTCCTGCTTTTCTTCAGAAATGCTCTATTCTTTCTGCCCTGACTTCTTGGAACTGAGACCTTGGGCTTTTCAAAGTCAGCCTCCTCTTACAGTGCCCCTCCTTGCCTGCGAATGGCGTGCCCCGATGCTGCTGCTGCTGGGAGAGGCAACCCTTACCGGGCTCTGGGCTCCCCACTGCCAGCCTCCCAACATCTCCTCGTGCTGGATCCTCCCAGCTGACTTGCCCAAGGGCTGGCTGCCTAATTGGTCTCCAGGTGTCTGGGGCCTCTGTGGAGCAGCCTATATCTGGCAGGTTCTCTCATGGGGGAAGCTTGGCTGTGCTCATGGGCACTCTGTAGGGGCTGAAGGAGGCCATGCTCAGAGCCTTCTTCTCTCTCCTTCTGCGCCATCACATCCTGTCCTCGGTGGTGGGCATCTCGGTGGCCAGTGGGGTGTGCGGCGGCTGAGATGAGCAGAGAAAGGGGCTTCCTCTTCCCCTTGTGGGGTATAGCTTCTCCCTTGGTCGTCACAAGGGTCAAGATCAGGATACAAGGACAAGAATTCACAGGGAGAGAGCAACACGAGGCAAAACTGGGCTGACTGGCGAGAACAGACCAAGACAGTCGTGAAGATGATGTCACTGCAAACAGAGAGGCAGCAGCTGTGAGGTATACAACACTGTTCCAAGCATTCACACTCGTTGGCTCATGGAATCCTCACAATATGGCTCCCACAACTCCATTTTACACACGAGGAGTCCAGGTTTGAAGAGTGACTTGTCCAAGTTCACAAGACAGAGCTAAGTTTTCTCCAAGCTCAGCACTGCTGATGGCCATGGGAAGCAGAAGAGAGGTGTGGGACAGAGGTACTGGAGCCTGGGTTTGAGTCTGTGCTGCATTCCTGAAAACGGCTCTGTGAACCCCAGACTCTTCTTCTAACAGTGACAATAAGACCTACCTCATACGGCTGTGTTGAGGATGAACTGGGGGCTGAGCATGCAGCCTGGCATGTGCACATTTTCAGTACAGGAAGTCCCCAACATACAAACGAGTTCAGTTCATTTGTAAGTCCGATTTGTTTTAAGTCCAACAAGCTCAGCCTAGATACCCAACTCACACAATCAGCTATATAGTGCTGTATGTATATAATACGCTATACTGACACCTGGTGGAGAGAAATAATACATAAAAAACGCAGGTGTGTGTCAATAAAGTTCGTAACTTGAAGGTTTGTATGTAGGGGACTCACTGTAACTCCGTCACGAAGGGGAAGATGCCTTGATTTTCAGTCAGGGAAAACATCCTGCCTGTGGGCTCTGCAGATAAACTTCTGGTCAAGGAAGAAAGTGTGAGCCTTGGGACAAAGCAGGATTCTCATTCTCTTGGGGAACCACTGTCCTTTGTCTCCCTTGCTGAGTTGGTGGGACAGTGGGGTGTGGGGTTTGGCCTGAGCCATGCAGGTGGATGACAGGAGTGCCACACTGAACTCTCAGGAGTCCCTCCCATCCCTCTGGAGCCCAAACCCCACAGCCGATGTGAGAAAGGTGGAGGTGGATGCATGCGTTGGTCTCAGTGACCAGGTCCATTACCAGGAGCTGTATCTCGAGGTTCAAGAGTATGAACTCTTTTGAGAAGTGTCTATTCATATCTTTTGTCCACTTTTTAATGGGGCTGTTTGTTTTTTTTCTTTTTGGCATGTTTGAACTCCTTGTTAGATCCTAGATTTTAGGCCTTTGTTAGATATACAGGTGGGTAATATTTTTTTCCCATTCTGTGGACTGTCTCCCCACTCTCTTGATGGTTTCCTTTGCTTTGGAGAAGCTTTTCAGTTTGATGAGGTTCCACTTGTCTATCTTATCTCTTATGGCATGGGCATTTGGGGTTTTGATCAAGAAAAGTGGAGGTCAAAGTGAGGCCCAAACTTTACCTGTACAATGACCATTTGTATACCTAACCCTGAATTGTACCCCAAATCTTTAAAATAAAAGATACATAAAAATAAAAAAAATAAACCTACTTTAACTCTCTCTCTCTCAAGCATGAATCCAGACACTGGAATGGTCTTCCTGAGACACCTGATTATTTCTAGAGAGGGAGTGGCTTCCAGTCTGATGGGTTGATCCTGTGGCCTGTAATGCGGATAACCAAGAACTTGTCCTAAGAGTCGACCGACCACAACTTCATCCTCCAGGGGTGATCTGTGCCTGTGTGATCTGTGTTCTTTTCTACCCACACTCTCCTGATAGGAGTCTCTTAAAGCCACCTGCCTTGTTATTTTAAAACACTGAACTGTTGAGGTGAAATAATGCAAGGCAGCATCGATCCCCTTAACTGGCACAGGTAGATGGCAATATCTTCCAAACTGTGGATGGCAGACTAAGGAATGAGAGTCCTGTGCCAGCCCCTGACAAGAGGGCCAGTTCTGTGTATCAGATATTAGAAGTGCTGTTGTCTTTCAGTCTTTTGAGATACTAATATATTTAAACAGAAGTTCTAGTATCTTCTCTCTGTCCCCGTTATTTTGGAGACCACTAGAATAAACGACTTTGTGTGCCAGCCAGCCCGGTGCCCATCTCTCGTCCCAGCTCCTGGCTGCTCTTCATCTGGAGACTCCACCCTTCCCCTCCATGCCTCCTCACTCTCCCGTCTCTGCTGAGTCTGTGCACTTGTACCGCTGCGTTAGTCCCCAGGGACGTGACCCCTGGAGCCAGCTCTCAGTTCTTGCATCAGACGTAGATACATGGACACAAGGCAGCTGTGGCTTCATGGATGAGGTTTTCTTGTGGTGCCAAAACTTTTTGTTTCAAGTGAGCACAAGGGACTCTTGATGTGGAGGAAATCTTTGAATTGTTGGAAGATGCTTTGGGATGGAAAACAGGGCCGAGGCTGGCCTCTGTGGATTCCGGCACCCTTTGAACAGGGACTGTCTGGGGATGAGTTAAATCTTTTCTCACTGGGTCCTTGCAGCCATCCACTTCCTGAGTTCATGTCCTGCTCTGAGAATCTGGTGACCTATGTGGGGGCTCAGAGCACTGTGAGGGTTGGGAGGACCAGGGGAGGAGGGACCCCAGGCCATCTCTCTCTTGGAAGCTGCTCATTTTTCCTGTGGACCCCTACAGGGAGCCGTGGGTCTCATGGTGGATATAGTTGGCAGGAGTGGTGGCCCTGTGGCGGGTGAGCTGGGGTTTCTGGATCAGTCAGGGAAGATCTGGGTTTGCTCCTTGGACTTCTCTCTAGCTATCCCTGTTCCAGCCAAGAAGTAAGTGTGCTATCCTTTCTTCATTGTTGCAGACCAACTTTCCATTTCAGTATGAGTTCCCACTCATCCTTCTATTTACCGCCCCCCCCCCGCCATCAAACTGTGGCATCCTCTTTCCTGGCCTTTTGGAACTTTCATAAAGTGGCCATTTTATTTCCCAGCCTCCCTTTCTTCAACCTTTCCTCACCTCCGAGGGAATGTCAGAGTCAATCTCATCGACTCTGTTGCCTCCTGAGTTGCAGATCATCATCATCATCATCATCATCATCATCATCATCATCATCATTATCATCATCATCCATATTCTGTCCTTTAGAACAGCCTCACAGGGCCTGGTTCTGTGGAAAGGGAGCCCCAACCAGTGTTCTTGGGTCCCAAGATGGGTGGCCTTGTTCAAGGAGGTGGATTGGTGTGAGTGGCTAGCTCTGAGGCAGGCAATGAACAGAGGAAGGGCTGGCTCTGGGAGCTGACAGGGAGGGTGTGCAGGGCATTCCAGGGCTGCAGCCTGTGGTCTCCACTGAGTCAGATCTCCCCGAAGTGTACATGGCAGCTGTGGCTTCATGGATGAGATTTTCTTGTGGTGCCAAAGCTTTTTGTTTCAAGTGAGCACAAGGGACTCTTGATGTGGAGGAAATCTTTGAATTGTTGGAAGATGCTTTGGGATGGAAAACAGGGCCGAGGCTGGCCTTTGTGGATTCCGGCACCCTTTGAACAGGGGCTGTCTGGGGATGAGTTAAATCTTTTCTTGCTGGGTCCTTTCACCCATCCAGTTCCTGAGTTCATGTCCTGCTCTGAGAATCTGGCAACCCATGTGGGGACTGCTCCAGGGGTGCTCCAGGGGTGATTTGAGGTCACATGATCCTGATGTTTTGTTCTTCCAGCTCTCAGTGGGCACCCATATAGTGCTGGATACTGTGCACGAAACTAAAAATAAGAAGAACATCTTCACCTCCAGAGGGTTTACTTGGAGGCCGAGGGAATACAGGCATAAACATTATGGCAAATGCCAAGTGGGAAGTAAAAGGACAATGCTTGCACAGGTGAACTTGTTTGGAAACTGCAGGAAGGAAAGAAGTTCCTCTGGCTTGGCAGTGAGGAGGGGCTTGGGGGAGGAGGGGGCTTGGCGGCCAGTCCCATGGGTCGCCCTTTATTCCTCATCACATCCTGGAAGGCAGATCCTACTGTCATCCCCTTTTAGAGTTGAGGACATTGAGGCCTGGAGGGGATAAGTCATTAGTCCAAGGTCAAATCTGTAAATGTCGTGAGAGGGGAGGAGGGAAGGAAAGGAAATCCCAGATAAAGGGAACAACTTGATGGAGAATGAAATAGGCAAGCACAGGACACGTTTGGGCAGTGGGAGAGGATCTGCTGGAGTGAGAATCCTGAAAGCCAGATGATGGAGGTCGTCCAATACAAGGTGAAGCCTGTCTCTTGCTCTGTAGGCAATAGGAAGCCATTGACAGCTCTTGAGTATCAGAGCCGATGAATGGTTTGGGAAAAGGAGCATCTGCAGACGTGAAGGGCAGGTGATGCAGCGGGCCCAGGGGATGGTATGACATCATATCATTTTGGATGATGCAGGAAAGAAAACTTTCTTTCACTTTGATAGGAGGCAGCTGACTTCTTAAGTAGGAAGAAGATGTCACCCGCATTCCAGCTCCTGCCAGCTCCCTCCACATGCACTTGCCATCCAGACCCAGACTAGACTCTGGTCATTACTGTTCCATCCTTTTTCCGGCTTCTTAAGGATTTCTTTGGCTACGATGCCAGTATTTTTTAGATCACTCTAATGCTGATTTGTTGGAACAGGCAAAATGTCTTTTATGCCTTCAGATTTTATCCCCTTTGAGAGAGGTAGTGCAGAGTGCCCCTTGGAAGCATCTGGATCACTGGGGTGATGTCCAGACTGTAGTGAAAAGAGCACTGCACTCAAGCTCGAGGCCCAGCCAGTACCTTCTTTTGTGGTTCTGGGATCCATGGTCTCTGATTTGGAGTTCCCATATTGGCAAAATGCAGATAATAATGGGAGCGTTAGAACCACTTGTTTTATTGTGATGATATTTGGCTTATAATGGAATTTTGGATGTGAAGGAACTTATTTATGACCAAAAAATCAAAATTTTGTATATTATTTTTTTTCTGATATGTGGTAACGTGAAACAGTGACCAACATGCATTGGAGATTTATTGATACATGTTGTGCAACGGTAGTTTGTTGGATGTCTTCCATCTGGTGTTTTTCTATTCGAGCAGACAGTGCAGTATTGTTTTCTTCCTCCCCCATTAATAATATGTAATTTGGCCAGGCTCGGTGGCTCAGGCTGTAATCCCAGCACTTTGGGAGGCCAAGGCGAGAGGACTGCCTGAGCCCAAGGGTTCAAGACCAGCCCAGGCAACTTGGTGAGACTCTGTCTCTACAATAAATCAAAAATTAGCCGGGCATAGTAGCACATGCCTGTGGTTCCAGCTACTCGGAAGGCTGAGGTAGAAGAATCACCAGGGCCCAGCAGGTCAATGCTGGGGTGGCCGTGAGCATGCTACTGCACTCCAGCCTGGGCGATAGAGTAAGACTCCAACTCAAAATAATAATAATAATAATAAGTAATTTATAGTATAGTCTGTGCACCACTGTGAAAACATTTCACACATTCTCTTTCTACATAATGCCAGCTGATTTTTTAAAATGTATATCTCAGTATATATTCTATCTCTATTTGCTTTTTCATGCAATTTGAATGGAAAACTTAAAGGAAAAAAACATTTTTGAAAATTTGCACTGGCATAAATTGGTCCCAGAGGCGACATCTGAGTGGTTTGCTAGATTTGTGATGTCCCCTGAGGGGACATCTGAGTGGAAAGGGTTAAGCTACTTTTAGAAACATAGGCTTCCTAAGATGTTAATTTTTAGTGGTGTAATCAGCACAGAGACTTGTAAGATCTAGGGGTGGAGTGAGGGTGATCAAAGGGATTGTAGTAGGGTTTTCAGTCTGTTTCTTTTTTTTCCCCTACAGCAGCAGTCAGAAATAACTCCCAAACAAATAACCTGCCGCACAAGAGGTAGTCGTTTTCCATTGAAATGTAACGCATAAGATGTATACTTTTTAGATATGACAGTAATTTGCTTGTTTTAAAAAGGTTGTTGTTGTTGTTTTTTCCTGGTGGCATCCAAGCCAGCTTGAGCCATGATGTACTTGCAAAGGAACTTGTGTTCTGGAAACAGCTTTAAATGATTCTCTTGGTGTTCCCTCATACCCACCTTGCTCGTCTTCTTCTAAATAGGCTTAGTTGTACTTCAAACTGGGGCTTTCGTTTTACTTTCTTGAATCGATCCTGGGAAGAACTTAGTAAGCTGAATCTGTCCTGTCTTCAGCATGTCCACTTTGGCCAACTTTTACCGAAAATGATCACAGTCCTCCTTAGGAGGAAATCATTGTTTTCTTAAGACTTGAGCTTAAAAAATAATAATATATCAATTCCTTTGTTTATTAGAAGTAATAAGAACAGGCCGGCAGTGGTAGCTCATGACCGTAGTCCTAACACTTGGGAGGCCCTAGGCAAGAGTCCAGAAATTCAAGACTAGCCTGGACAACATAGCAAGTCCTTGTCTCTGAAAAAATTTTAAAAATTAGCTGGGTGTGGTGGCATGACCTGTAGTCCCAGCTATTCAGGAGACTGAGGCAGGAGGATTGCCTGAGCCCAGGAAGTCGAGGCTGTGGTGAGCCTGAGTGTGTCACTGCACTCCAGCCTGGGCTGCAGTATATTCTGTGGCAGGCACTGCAGTATCTCATTTATTTGTTTGTTTGTTGATTGATTGATTAAGTAGGAGTCTCACTCTGTAGCCCAGGCTGGAATACAGTGGCACGCATACGGCTACTGCAGCCTTGACCTGCTGGGCTCAGGCAATCCTTCTGACTCAACCTTCCAAGTAGCTTGAACTATAGGTATGTGCCACCACACCCAGCGAGTTTTTTGATTTTTTGTAGAGACGAGGTCTCGCCAAGTTGCCCAGGCTGTTCTGGAACTCCTGGGCTCAGGCAGTCTTCTTTCCTCTACCTCCCAAAGTGCTGGGATTACAGGCATGAGCTACTGTGCCCAGCTGCAGTATCTCATTTAAGCCTCACAACAAATCTATGAAGCTGACAATACAAGGGTCATGGGTAATAATTATCCCAATTTCCAGCAAACTGAGGCTTACAGAGATAAAATGACTTCCCAGGACACATAGCTAGTAAGATGTAGAGGCAGGACCCCACCTAAGGCTGCCCAACATCAGACCCTGTATTTCTCATGAGCGTTTATTCTCCTAACCCCCATCCTAGCCAAAGAAAATTCCAGTTCTTCAGAACTTACTCATTCTGCTTATTTTGGAAGCTTATCTCGGCCAGACACAGTTGCTCAAGCCTGTAATCCCAGCACTTTGGGAGGCTGAGGCAAGAGGATTGCCTGAGCCTGCAGGTTTTTGACTAGCCTAGACAACATGGTGAGACCTCGTCTCTACAGTAAATCAAAAAATTAGTCAGGTGTGGTATCACGTGCCTATAGTTCCAGCTACTTGGGAGGCTGAGGTGGAAGGATCGCCAAAGCCCAGCAGATCAACACTGGGGTAGCTGTGAGCGTGCCACTGCACTCCAGCCTAGGTGATGGAGTGAGACTCTAACTCAAAAAAAAAAAAGTTTATCTCACTTTATATAATGCTCACTCGTGGGTCCTTCTCTTAACATCTCAAACTTTTACACATATGTTTGTAAAAATACGTTATTAAACACAAATTCCTTTTAAAAAATGTGGCTGTGGCCATTATACAGAAACCATATGTAAAGATCTGTGAAGGACTGGGATGTCTTTTGGATGGAAGTCAGTGAGGAAAGAAGATTCAGTGTACTTACAAGAACATTTTTTCTCAAGAGAGTTTCTACCACATACTAAAAAGGAGGGTGAATTTTGAGATTGGTGTCAAAGGGCTAAAAGTGACATATCAAAAGACGTTTTGCATTCCAGGGTCACCTCACCCCACGTCCAATCACTGGAAGTCTCAGCATCCCTTTCATGGAAGACTTACTAGTAATATGGTCTGCAAACACTGTGAACACCAGGTAAGTACAACACCAGTGCGAAGTCTTCTTTTAACTTAGGATTCATGAAAGGATCCAGAGAGTGAGCTTACGTTGGTCAATGGCATTTGTGACTGCCTGGGCTTTGCACACCTAATGAACTGACTTTCCCCTTTGGTCGGTGCCAACATATCATTTGGTCCTCAAGTGGCATCTTCTGCACCAGCAACAGCAGACTGTTTTGGTTTGTCAAGATTTCAAGTCCTAAGATTGGGTCTGTGTTCATGGTGAACACAGCAGATTCTAGGGTTTCTAGGGTTGAGTTTTTCTTTGCTTTTTTTTTTTTCTAAAGGTTTTAAAATAATTTTTTACTGTGGAAAATTTCCCATGTCATACAAAAATGGAGAATTTTGCAGCTCTCACCTCAATCAATTTTAGAATATTTTCTTCATCCCCCGAAAAACACGAGCAGTCATTCATTCTCCTCATTCCCTCAGCCTCTGGCAACCATGAATCTGCTCTCTGTCTCTGTAGATTTGCCTCTTTTGGATATTTCCTATAAATGGAATCATATGTTATACAACCACATACACACACAAAAAAGATAACTACATAAGGTGACGGATGTGTTAATTAGCTTAAGCTTGATCGTGGTGATCATTTCACAGTATATACGTATATGAAATCATATATCTTAAAGATACATGAAATCATATATCTTAAAGATACATGAGCTACTGTGCCCAGCTGCAGTATCTCATTTAAGCCTCACAACAAATATTAGCATAATATTTTCACTTAGCATAATATTTTCTTTCACTTAGCATAATATTTTCAAGGCTCTGCTATGTCATAGCATGTATTAGTACTTGATTCCTGTTTATTACCAAATAGTAGACATTGCATGGATATATCACATTTTGTTTGTCTACTCATTAGTTGGTGGGCATTTGGATTGTTTCTACCTTTTGGTCATGAATAATGTTGCACATTTATGTATAGGTTTTTGTGTGGACATGTGTTTTCACTTCAGTTGGGCATATACCTAGGAGTAGAATTGCTAGCTTATATGGTAACTCTATGCTTAACCTTTGGAGGAGCTGCCAGATGGTGTTCCAAAAGTTGCTGTACCATTTCACATTCCCACCAGCATCATATGAAGCTTCCAGTGTCCCCACAGCCTCACCCACACTTGTACTATCTGACATTTCATTCTAGCCATCCTTGTTGGTGTGAAGTGCTATCTCATTATGGGTATTTTTCCAGCTTTGTTGAGGTCTTATTGACAAATAAAAATTGGGTATAGTTGGCCGGGTGCGGCGGCTCACGCCTATA
Organism: Tarsius wallacei; assembly: GCA_963574415.1. NCBI lineage: Eukaryota > Metazoa > Chordata > Mammalia > Primates > Tarsiidae > Tarsius > Tarsius wallacei. Next base: position 14,862 of record CAUYQG010237738.1, on the reverse strand, counting down.
ATCCCAGCACTTTGGGAGGCCAAGGTGAGAGGATTGCCTGAACCCCACGGGTTTGCGACCAGCCTGGGCAACCTCATCTCTACAATAAATCAAAAAATTAGCCAGGTGTGATGGCACGTGCCTGTAGTTCCAGCTACTTGGAAGGCTGAAGCGGAAGGATCACCTGAGCCCAGCAGGTCGAGGCTGCAGTGGCCATGAGCGTGCCACTGCTCTCCAACCTAGGTGACAGAGTAAGACTCCAACTCCAGCGTATAGTTAAGGTGTACAAAGTGATGATTAGATATATGTGTGTATTGTGAAATGATCACCGTAATCAAACTCAAGCTAATTAACACATCCATCATTTCATGTAGTTACCTTTTGTGTGTGTTTGTGGTAAGAATGCTTATGATCTACTCTGTTAGCATGTCTCAAGTATGCAGTCCAGTGTTATTAACTACAGGCACCACGCTGTACATTAGATCCCCAGAACTTTTCATCTTATAACTGAAGGTTTGTACCTTCAAGCCACATCTCCCCATTTCCCCAGTCCTCAGCCCCTGGCAGCCACCATCCTACTCTCTACTTCTGTGAGTACGACTTTTCTAGATTCTACATATGTATGAAATCAGGCAGTATTTGTCTTTTACTGTGTCTGGCTTAATTATTTCACTTAGCATAGTGTCCTCCAAATTCATCCATGTTGTCACAAATGGCAAGATTTCCTTCTTTTTTTTGGCTGAATATTCTATTGTATGCATACGCCACTCTTCTTTTATCTTATCATCTGTCTGTGGACATTGAGGTTGTTTCCCTATCAGCTATTGTGAATAATGCTGCTGCCGTAAACATTGTGGTGCAGACGCCTCTTTGAGATCCTGGTTTTTTTTCCTTTGGATATGTAATCAGATATGGAATTGCTAGTTCATATGGTAGTTCTATTCTTGACTTTCTGAAGAGCCTCTGTGCTATCTTCCATAATGGTTGCACCAGTTTGCATTCCTACCAACAGTACACAAGAGTTGTCTTTTCTCCACACCCTCCCGGTACCTGCTTCCTCTTGTCATGGTGGGAATAGAGATGTAGGTGATAGCTCTTTGTGGCTTTGATTTCCCTGATGGTTAGTGATATTGAACACTTTTTCATATACCTGTTAGCCATTTGTATGTCTTTTTTGGAGAAATGTCTGTTCGGGTCATTTGCCCATTTAAAAACCATGTTATTTGTTTTTTTGCTGTTGACTTGTATAAGTTCCTTATGTATTTTGGATACTGACACCTTATCAGATATATTATTGGCAAATATTTTTTTGGCAAATATATGTTGCCTTTTCATTTTGTTGATTGTTTCCTTTGCTGTGTCATTATGGTTTTGACTGTAGTCTGATGACAAACATATTGAATGGTTTTTAAAAAATAAGGTTCATACATTACAATTCCTTGATATATCTTACATATCTCTTCATGTATAAGTTGACTATGCATTTCTTAAATTTTTTTCTTGCATTTTATTTGTTTTGATATTATTGTAATAGAAATTTTAAATTTATTTTTCAGTTGTTTGCCACTAACATATAGAAATACAATTGTATTATACCTGTATCTTGAGAGCTTGTAAAAATTCATTTATTAGTTCTAGAAATTTTGTTGTAGATTCCTTATAATTGTCTATGCATGTAAGTAATCATGTTGCCATAAATTGAAATAGTTTTAATTCTCCCTTTCCAATCTTTATGCCTTCTGTTAGCCTGACTAAGACCTTTGGTACAAAGCTGAGTAAGAGAGGTGATAGAAGACATACTTGTCTTGTTTCAAATCTTCTGAAGCAAGTATTTGGTGTTTCATAATTAATATAGTATGAGCTTTGAGTTTTAGTATACCCCTCTGTTATAGTATTTTTTTAAGTTTATTTTTAAAGGAACTTTATGAAGTTCCTTTCTGTTCCTAGTTTGCTGAGAGCTTTCATAATAAATAGTGTTTTAATTTTATCATGCTTTCTCTGCATCTATTGAGGTGATATTTTATTCTTTTATTCTGCTAACATGGTGAATTACAGTGGTTGATTTTTCTAAGGTTAAACCAGCCTAGTATTTCTGGGATAAACCCCACTTGACTGTGATGTTTTATTCTTTTTATATATTAAGGGATTTGATTTGCTAATATTTCCTAAAGGATATTAGTGTCTGTGTTTATGAGGAATATTGGTTTTATATTATTATCTTCTTATAATTTATGATTTTGTCAGGTTTTGTTATAAGAATTACATTAGTCTTAGCCAGGGATAGTAGTTCATGTCTGTAATCCCAGCACTTTGGGAAGCCAAGGCAGGAGGATTGCTTGAGACTAGGGATTCATGACCAGGCTAGATAACATAGCAAGACCTCAAATCTACAAGATATATATTTTTTAAATTAGCCAGGCATGGTGCTATGTGTCTGTAGTCCCAGCTACTCAGGAGGCTGAGGCAGGATAACCTGAGCCCAGGAAGTCAAGGCTGTGGTGAGCTGTCATCATGCTACTACATTCCAGCCTTGGTGACAGAGTGAAACCCTGACTGGGAGAAAAAAAAAAGGATTACATTAGCCTCACAAAATAAGCCGAGAACTATTCCCTCCTCTGTTTTCTGAAAGAAATATTAGTATTATTTCTAAAATATTAGTATTCGGAATATTCTGAAATATTAGTATTCTGAAATATTAGTATTATTTCTTCCTTAAATGTTCCTAAAATTTGTTTCTTCAGTTATACTTTTACTGAATTATTTTAAAATTTTGTTGTTGGCTACAAGCACATTTATTATGATGAGTTGATAGATTTATCATGATAAAAAGTTCCTCTTCGTCTCTGATAAGACTCCTTGACCTGAAGTCTATTTGGTTTCTTTTTTTGGTTTTTTAATAAATATTGATTTTATAGAAAGGACCAATTCAAAATTGGTCAGACACCACACGCTAGAAGCTTCCAGAACCACAATGGTGGGGGGAAAAAAAATCCCAAACAAAACAAACAAAATACCTCAGACCAAACTGTCTGAAAATCAAGGTCCCCGTTGGGCTCTGTGGCTCAGCGTGTAATCCCAGCACTTTGGGAGGCCGAGGTGAGTGGACTGTCTGAGCCTGCGATTTCGAGACCAGCCCAGGCAACTTGGTGAGACCTCGCCTCTACAATAAATCACAAAAATACCTGGGCGTGCTTGTAGTTCCAGCTACTTGGAAGGCTGGGGCGGAAGGATCGCCTGTGCCTGGCAGGTCAGGCTGCGGTGACTGTGAGCCTGCCACTGCACTCCAGCCTGGGCAACAGAGTGAGACTTAAACTCAAAAAAAAAAAAAGAAAAGAAAAGAAAGAAAGAAAATCAAGGTCCTGGTTGACCAAAGAATTCTAAAGAAACATTAGTAGCCAGGGGTCAGGAGACCCGGACGCCTGCACAAGTACCCAGAGTGGAAGGAAAAACAGCTCAGAAACGCAAACCACAGTCCCAGCCCTCTGGCCACCCATGCTGTCGGGAGCGGGATGAAGGGCTTCGCAGCTTTTTGGGGGGAGGGGAGAGTGATGGCGATAGCTTAAATAATAGGGGGGCGGTTCACTACGTGAACATTTTTTTCTCTTCCCCATAGGAAACGAGGAGAGACTGGTAGCTTGAGGTTAAGGAGAACACAGCGATTTTTAAAAACTTCCTCAATGGGGAAGCATCTAGAAACAGCAGGTCTTCATGAAAACAATGCCAAATTCGACCTGTGATCCGATGGCCCCCAGTTCCTAAGGGAGCCAAGCCTTGGGGTGGTGGGAGAGGTACTAACCTCAGGCACAGCAGCCTCTTGGTAGAAAACGGGCTGCAAAGATGAAGGGCAGGGGGCGAGGGAGTGGAAGGGCACCAGTGTGAGGGAACCCTTAAGTGGTGCCAAAGGTAGGGCCCTCTGCTCCCTGCTGTGGTGTGAAGTGACAGGGAGGGAGCTGGAGCCAGTGGAGGAGTTGAGATGCTCATTAGAAACACCCTACGGGAGGGTCCTCGGCCCTGCCTGGGTCTGGAGCAGAAAACCAATCGGGGTCACTCACAGTGCTTTCCTGTGTCGTCGCCAACGCCGGCTCAGTTCTGGAAGGGGATCCATGCCGCCTGGATGGGGATGTGGGCTAGTAACCCGGTCCTGATGCTCTGATGTTGTGGGCTCTCCCCCCTCCCCTGGCTTCTCCACCCCTCTTCCCGGCCTGTGGCAGGGCAGCGCCCAGCTGTCATTGTGCAGGCCCGGGCGGCGGCAGCCAGGCATCTCGCGGTCGGCTGGCGGCCGCACATCAGCAGGGACGTGCGGAAGGCAGGTCGTGGTGGCAGGGCTGGGGGTGCTAGCGGCAGAGCCACGAGTCGCCCTTCTGGTGTCTCTTGCGGCAGGCTTGCGAGGGCATCTCCTGGGCTGCGGCGCGGGTCCGCGGCCGAACGCCTGGGTGACACCCTGACATGGTAGCAGGTGCGCTTGAGGGCTGCCAGGAAGCGGGAGCTTGACCAGCACGTGTTCGGGCGGCGGCAGAATGTCCTGTCAGGCTCCAGCAGCCGCTGGGTCTTGAAGCGGGTGTCCAGGTAGTCGCGCGACAGGGGCGGTGCAGGCGCAGGGAGGTGTCTGCGTCGTCAGGGCGGCCCGGTGGCCGGCAAGTCGGCTGGGGGGCTCGTGCGGCCCGCGGGACGGGAGGAAGAGCTGCCCGGGTGGACACGGCTCCTCCCCCACGTTCTTGGCCCGTTCTTGCCAAAGAAGGTGCATGCATCCACCACGCTGGTCACCACCACATCAGCATGGAAGCCCCGTGCTCCACAGTCCCGGGCAGGAGATGGAGAGGGCGCACGGGGGGTGTTTCAGGCCTGGCGGCGGCCGGGCTCTTCTCCTCGCCAGCTTCCTCCACGTTGCTGGAGAGGGCATCCCGCGAGGGGCTGGTGAGCTGGCACAAGTCGCAGGCGATCTCGTCCTTGGCGTCGAGCTGGGGCCTGGGCTGCCAGGGTAGGCACAACCAGGCTGGTCCCACCCCCACTGGGCAAACCGCTGTGGCTCCCAGCTGCTGGAGGTGCAGGAGGCAATGCGCATCTCGCCCGGACGCTCAGGCCGCTTCTCCTGCGGAGACTCTTGGTGGGAGGGCTGTCCCTCTGGGCCTCGAAGTGGGCCACTGCCTCCACTGCACGGCTGCAGTCCCCACCACCGTCCGCTGTCCGAACCCCAGCCCCGTGGCTGGTCCGTTTTGCTCCGGCAACACAACGACCACAGACGCAGGGGCGGGCTTCACCGGGCCGAGGCAGCCTGCTGTTCCACCAGAGCCACCATCTTGGACACGGAGAGCAGGTCCACATCCTCACCAGCCGAGGCGGGGCCCTCCTCAGCAGCAGGGGACCCTTGTCGGCCTCCTGGGTCCGGAGAAGCCTTGGTGGCTCAAGACAGCACCTCCTCCGCTTGGCCTTGTAGCTGTCACAGCCCCAGTGGCCCTTGACCTGCATGGAGCTGGCCCACCTGCCCCCACCACACGGGTAGGCCATCTTCTCCTTTGTATTGGTAGCAAGCCACGTGTCCAGGGGACTCGACCCTGGTTGCCAGCAGCAGCGGCTGGGAGGAGAGGAACAGGCTGGGAGGTGGGCGCTTCGGAGGCCAAGGCAGGAGTGCTCCTAGAGTGGGAAGGCCCGTGGTCTGGCTCCTCCCCCCACCAGGCTCCGGGCAGGCCGATGGCTTGACGGGCGTTGGAAGGCATGCGCGTGGCTGGTTCTGTGAGTGGGTGCCAAAGGGCCGGGGTGCCACAGCTGGAAGGGCGGGAGGCCACCGTGGTCCATGCTGGGGTTGGTGGCAGACAGGCCGGGCTTCACTGCTTTTCAGGGCTTAGATGGTGGTGGAAGGGTCCACGTGTCTCCTGCCGCATGGCCCTCCACCCCTACCGGTGGGAGCAGCGAAGTCTATTTGAATGATGTATTTCCATCTAACTCGTGTTTCTTTTGTGTACTTCTTTGCAGCCTCATTATTTTTGTCTGTCTTTGTACTTAAAGTGTGGCTTTTGTAGACAGCATATAATTGGGTCTTGCTTTTTTATCCAGCTTGACAATATGCCTTTTAATTGGAGTGTTTAGTCCATTTATACTAACGTTAAGTACTTATATGATTGGATTTAATTAGGTCTGCCATTTTATTGTTTGTTTTCTGTTTGTCTTACATATTTGTACTTCTCTGTTCCTCTTTAGTGGCTTCTTTAGGGTTAACTGAATACATTTTAGTATTCTGTTGTAATACCTTTGTAAGCTATACATCTTTTACGTGTGTGTGAGATTACATCATGCATTTTTACCTTATCACAGTCTATTTAGAGTTAACATTATACTCCTTCATCAAAAATACTGGAATGTTCCAAAAGTATAGTTCTGTTCTTCTTTTGTGCTATTTTTGTCATATATCTTACATGTACATATAAACCCTACAATACTGTGTTATGGATTTTGCTTTAGACAATTATATGTGTTTTAAAGAAATTTTAAAAATATATATTTTATATTTACCATTTTTGGTGTTCTTCAGTCTTTCCCTTAGATCTAAGTCCATTTGATGTTTCTTCCCCTCAGGCTAAAAATATCTTTTTAACATTAATTGTGGGTTTAACTGGTGGCAGATACACTTAAATTTCATTTATGTGAGAATGTTTTTGGTCTTCATTCCTGAAGAATAGTTCTGCTGGCTGGGAGGCTGAGGCAAGAGGATTGCCAGAGTCCATGGGTTCAAGGCCAGCCTGAGCAACATGGCGAGACCTTGTTTCTACAATAAATTAGAAAAAAATTAACTGGGTGTGGTGCACACGCCTGTAGTTCCATTTACTTGGAAGGCTGAAGCATAAAGATAGCCTGAGCCCAGCAGGTTGAGGCTGCGATGGCCATGAGTGTGCCACTGCACTCTAGCCTGGGTGACAGAGTGAGACTCCAACTCAAAAAAAAAAAAAAATAGTTCTACTGGCTATAGAATTTTAGGTTGACATTGTTGCTGTGTTGCTTTGGTTTATTTTAAATCCATCACTTTAAGTACATTGTTCTGTTGTCTTCTAGACTCCATTTTTTCAAAGTCAGTGTCTTTCAGGTCATTCTTCTGTATGTAAAGTGTCATTTTTTTCCTTCTTACAAGAGTTTCTCTTTATTTTTGTCGATGTGATACATAGACATGGTTTTCTTAGTATTTATCCTGCTTGGCGTTTACTGAGTTTCTTAAATCTGTATATTTATGTTTTTCATCAAATTTGGAAAGTTTTTGGCCATTACTTTTTCAAAAAAAGATTTTATACCCACTTTCCATCTGTTAATCCACTCGATGTCCCCCAGATAGCTGAAGCCTTGTTCACATTTGTTCAGTCTTTTCCCTCTGTATTCTTCAAACTAGATCATTTCTATTGACTTTCCTTCAAGTTCGCTGATTCTTCTTCCATCTCTAATCTGTTTGCCTGTCCAGTGAATTTCTCATTTTAGTTCTTTTTATTTTTAATTGTAGAATTTCCAGTTTCTTCTTTCTAATAGTTTCCTTATCGCTGCTGAAATTCTCTTTTTGTCCATTTACAATAATTGTATATTTTCCTTTCATCCTTGAGCATAACACATCTGTGAGGTTCTTGTATGCTAATTTCAACAGCTAGGTCATCTCTTTTTGACTTCACTGTGGGGCACGTTTTTCTCCTTCATATTATATGCCTAGTCATTTTAAAATCGAATGCTTATTTAGTATGTGGATTTCTCTATTTTCTGTCTTACAAGAAACTTGTCTTTGTACCTTAAAACTTTATTTAGGATCAGGAGTTTTTGTGTCCTTGTGTAGTAGACTGAATTTCCCTGTCAAGCCTGTGGCAAACCTAGTTGTTTATGAATAGTTTGAGCTCTTTTTGTAATAAAATCTAAACCTGTTATTTCTGTGCTAATAGATTGGATTCAGAACCCTAAACAAAAAAAAAAAAAAAAAGAAGATTGAATATTTAACATTATAGCTAGCTGGGCATGGTGGCTCATGCCCGTAATCCCAGCACTTTGGGAGGCGGAGACAAGAGGATTGCCTGCGCCCCTGGGTTTGGAACCAACCTGGGCAACATGACAAGACCTCGTCTCTATGAATAATTTTAAAAAATTAGCCGAGTGTGGTAGGACACGCCTGTAGTTCCACCTACTTGGAATGCTGAAGCGGAAGGATCACCTGAGCCCAGCAGGTCAAGGCTGCAGTACCATGAGCATGCCACTGCACTCCAGCCTCGGCAACGAGTGAGACTCCGACTCAAAAAAACCCAACATTATAGTTACAGACTTTGGATTCTGTTTGTTTCTCTGAAGAAAAATTAATTTTGATCTGGCCGGCAGTTAACCTGGCTGGGCTCTGACTCCAAACTCTGTGTTGGGCAGCAACATCTCTGCTCTGTTTTAGCTCCTACTTTCTGCTCGGCCTCTGGAGTCTCCCTGTGCGTGTGTGGCTCAGTGGCCAACCCTGGAATCGAACAGAGTTCATGCCTAAACTGTGGGGCTCATCCTCCGTTGGCTCCCTTTGTGGGATTTCACTGGGCCTCTCTGCCAGCCCTGAATTTGGTCTTCTGACAACTCCTGTAAGACTGCTGCTTTGTGTCACCCAGCATTGCCTAGACTGGGCAGAAAAGCCACAAACACGCACATCTCGCCCATGAAGGTCCTGTTTTTCTTTTTTCTTTTTTTTTATTTTTTTTTTGAGTCAGAGTCTCACTCTGTCACCCAGGCTGGAGTGCAGTGGCATGCTCATGGCCACCCCAGCATCCACCTGCTGGGTTCAGGTGATCCTTCTGCCTCAGCCTTCCAAGTAGCTAGAACTATAGGCATACTCTACCACACCCGGGTAATTTTTTGATATGTTGTAGAGACGAGGTGTCACCAGATTGCCCGGGCTGGTCTCGAACCTTTGGATTCAGGCAGTCCTCCAGTGCTAGGATTACAGGCTTGAGCCATTGCACCTGGCCGAGAGGCCTTGTTTTTCTAGGAGTTGGTGTCTTTTCAATTTTTGCCTGCTTTTGGTAACTCTCTAATCATTCACATCATTTTGTTTTGCTTTGCTCCAGATTTTATAGTTGTTATTTCAAGGAGGGTTTGTTTAGCCAAAGGCAGGAACTCTTACCCTACTTTATCATCTGCTGTTTTACAATCAATAGCCTAACATGAAACATCTTTCCACATAATCATACATTCTAATACATTATTTTTGCTACAGTATTCCATTCTGTATTACATGCTATAATTCATTAAATCATTCCGTGCAAGTTTCAACTATAGTCATGTGCTGCATAAGGATGTTTCAGTCAGTGACAAACCACATGTGTGATGGTGGTCCCGTAAAATTATAATACCATGTTTTTACTGAACCTTTTCTATGCCCAGATGTGTTTAGATACACAAATACTTACCACTGTGTTACAGTTGCCTACAGTGTTTAGTACAGTAGCCTAATGTATAGGTTTGTAGTCTGGGAGCCCTATGCTGTACCATGTAGGTGTGTGTAAGGATGTTCTATGATGCTTGCACAAGGATGAAATCACCTGAGGACCCATTTTTAGAACGTATCCCTGTTGTTAAGCAACACATGACTGTATTCACATTTTTACTGTTATAAGTAATGTTGATGAATGTCCTTGTAGTTATGTCCCTGGTTATTTCCTTAGGATAAAATTCCAAAGTTGCTGTGTCAGGTATGTAATCTTTTAGTTTTCTAAGCTATCCTTTAGTATTATTTTACCTCTTATGTTTACATGGTTGTTTTTAATAGAATTTGCTTACAAGTACATTATAAAACTTCAAAACTTTGAATTGAACCTAAGTCCTTTCTGGATTTTCTACAATATTTGTTTCAGAGCCCTGTTCGATTTGATACTTTTGACAGCCTTTCACTAAGTATCCCAGCTGCCACATGGGTATGTCCTGATTTATGGCTTTTTTGGGGTCTGTTTTGCAGATGTTTTGATCTAGAAGGGCTTTGGGGCATTTTATGTGGCTCAGGTGCTATGTGTTATTCATATACCTCGTTGTTGAATCCCGTCTTAACTTCTTATCTTATTTTATTTCAAAAATGTGGGGTACAAGTCAGCATTAGCTATATAAGTGGTCTATGAGCCAGTGAAGTTTGGGCCTCCCACTGGTCCTCACTTCCCCTGGTTTGGGATCAGGTCCCCTTAGTGATGTTATGTGCTTCCCCCTCTCCCCTAGCAGTGCCCTGCTACTGCTGATCCCTCTCTTGTCATCTTAACTTTAATCTGTGGCCTGATTAGGAGGGAGAGGAAGGTGGGTAGTTTTTCAGTTGTCCAGTTATCTGTCAGTTGTTTTCACTGACCCCTCTCAGTCATTAAACAATATTAACAGTGGAGGGAAGAGAAAATGAAGAATCAGCACTGAAACTGACACTGGCACGTAATTTATTTTGTTCCCTGTCTTCACAAGTTCTGTTGTTCCACAGATCCTCTTGATTCAGAGGGTGAAATTCAGTTAGAAGTGTTTTTTTGGATATACACACACAAATCTCCCAAAATCTAAGATGTGTAAAGCAGTATGGAAGTCCACAATTTTGCACAAAGTTAGATCCTCGTACTCTTGGATCTGTCAGTAATAGCAGACGAGGGTGCTCTGAGCCCCACGTTTGTTCAGGAGACATTGGTTGTATCTCCGAAACTTTATTGCCTGCTTACTCCAAAATCTCTGTGATTCACACTGCTGTCTGCTGAGGGTATCAGTATTGCTCTCGTTTGAATTGTAATACTTTTCTTTATCTCTTGCTCTAGGGTCACCCATTGACCCTGGACCACTGCCTTCACCACTTCATCTCATCAGAATCCGTGCGGGATGTTGTGTGTGACAACTGTACAAAGGTAATATCTCCCAACTGGCCTGTGTATGCCTACATGGTACCCTCACACCACTGGCCCTGAGCTCTTCTGACTCTGCCCAGTGGAGTTTTTCAGCCACTGCCATTGCTACCTAGCTTGGTTTGGATATTGGCAGCCCACGGCACAGCTCTTCCCAAATGAGTTTTGTTTCATCCACAGTATTTAAGGAGAAAATTTGAATGTCATGCTTTGAGATGGGACATGCCCTCTCCAATTTGCTACCGTTCCCTTCAGTTCCATTAGTCTCCCACTGTGCCTTTTTGCCTATGCTACCTGCCTGACACCCCGAAGTAACTGAATTTCACCCTTTGAATCAAGAAGATCTGTGGAACAGAACTTGTGAAGAAACAGGGAACAAAATAAATTACATGCCAGTGTCAGAGTTTCAGTACTGATTCTTCATTTTCTCTTCCCTCCACTGTTACTATTGTTTAATGACTGAGAGGGATCAGTGAAAACAATTGACAGATTATTGGGCAACTGAGTTCATTTCAGCAGGTAGCAAACGCCATTGAATGCAGCTGTGACACCAACCTGATCTGCAGCTCTCCATAGCTGTCCTATACAGGAACTTTTGCAGGGAAATGTCATTTCTTTCATTTCAGATTGAAGCAAAGGGAACGCTGAATGGGGAGAAGGTGGAACACCAGAGGACCACTTTTGTGAAACAGTTAAAACTGGGGAAGGTAAGCCCACCTTGTTGACTGTGCTTTTGAGGACTCCATGGGTCCTGCTCCCAGGACAACTTGGTCCTTTCTGGTTTCTTTTCCACCCACAGCTCCCACAGTGTCTATGCATCCACCTACAGCGACTGAGCTGGTCCAGCCACGGCACGCCTCTGAAGCGGCACGAGCACGTGCAGTTTAATGAGTTCCTGATGATGGACATCTACAAGTACCACCTCCTTGGACATAAGCCCAGTCAGCATAACCCTAACCTGAATGAGGACCTCAGGCCTGCACTGGAACTACAAGATGGGCCGACAGCTCCTAAACCAGGTGTGTGCCCAAGGAGCTGTTTTTTTGGCACAGAGAAAAGCAATTTGACATCACTACTTTCTGAGTCTCTCGTGACATGTGCACAAGGCTTGTACAGTGGTTTCTTAAATTCTTTTTTTTTTTAATCAGAGTCTCACTCTGTCACCAGAATAGAGTGCAGTGGCATGCTCATGGCTACCACAGCCTTGACCTGTTGGGCTCAGGCAATCCTTCTGTGTCAGCCTTCCAAGAAGCTGGAACCACAGGCATGCGCTACCATGCCTGGCTGATTTTTTCATTTACTGTAGAGATGAGGTCTTGCCATGTTGCTCTGACTGGTCTCAAACCCCTGAGCTCAGGCAATCCTATTGACTCCACCCCCCAAAGTGCTGGGATTACGGGCGTGAGCCACTGTGCCTGGCTTAAATTCTTGATAACAGCAGGATTGGGAGTTGAAGAGGGAAGGTTTTTTTGTTTGTTTGTTTTGTTTTGTTTTGTTTTGTTTTGAGTTGGAGTCTCACTCTGTCACCCAGACTGGAGTTCAGTGGCCACTCCCGGCCACTGCAGTCTCGACCTGCTGGGCTCCGGTGATCCTTCCGCCTCAGCCTTCCAAGTAGCTGGAACTACAGGCACGCGCTACCACGCCTGGCTAATTTTTTGAATTATTGTAGAGATGAGGTCTTGCCAAGTTGCCCAGGCGGGTCTCGAACCCGCGGGCTCAGGCAGTCCACTCACTTCAGCCTTCCAAAGTGCGGGACTACAGGCTGAGCCACCGAGCCCAGCTGAGGGACGATTTAAAAAAAAATTTTTTTAATTTCAAAGATGTGGGGTACAATTCAGGGTTAGGTATTCAAATGTTCATTATGCAGGTACCCTTGTTGATGAGGTGCCCCCCCGCCGGCAGATTCCCATTACTGCCAATTCTTCCTCCCACCACCCTCCCGCCCCTGGTAGTTTCCCGCTACTGCCAATCCTTTTCTTATAGTATTACAATAACTGTTCAGGGTCCACTTATGAGTGAGAACATGTGATACTCATTTCTTTGTTTCTGTGATAGATCACTCAGTATGATAGACTCTAAATCCATCCAAGTTGCTGTGAAGTTCATAATTTTGTCCTTCTTTATGGCTGTGTAATATTCTATCATGTATATGTACCACGTTTTTAAAATTCAGTTCCCTTTCATTGGCTCCATGTTTTTGCTATTGTGAACAATACTGCAATAAACATACGTGTGCAGGTATCTTTTTCATAGGGTGATTTGAGTTCCTCCGGCTATATACCTAGTAGGGAGATTGCGGGGTCGTATAGAAGGTCGATTTTTAGATCTTTTAGGAATCACCACACTGTTTTCTACAGAGGCTGTACTAGTTTACACTCCCACCAACTGTATAGAAGTATTCCCTTTCCCCACATCCTCTCCAGCATTTGTTGTTTTTGAGTTATTGATGATGGCCATACTGACTGAAGTTAGGTGGTATCTCAGTGTAGCTTTAATTTGCATTTCTTTGATGACTAGTGAGGCTGAGCATTTTTTGGTGTATCTATTGTCTGCTCATATGTCTTCTTTTGATAAGTGTCTATTCATATCTTTTGCCCACTTTGTAATGGGGCTGTTTGTTTTTTTCTTTTTGGCACGTTTGAGTTCCTTGTAGATCTTGATGTTAGGCCTTTGTCTGACATACAGCTGGCAAATATTTTTTCTCAGTTGTGGGCTGTCTTTCCACTCTCTTGATGGTTTCTTTGACTTTGCAGAAGCTTGTCAGTTTGATGAGGTCCCACTTGTCTATCTTATCTCTTTTGGCATGGGCCCTTGGGGTTTTGATCAGGAATTGGTTGCCAGTTCCAATTTCCATAAGGGTGTTTCTTGCATTTTCTAAGGTTCTTATAGTTTGAGGTTTTATGTTTAGGTCTTTGATCCATTTATATAGTTGACTAATGCACCACTAAAGCACATAACCCTAACCTGAACAAGAACCTCAGGCCTGCACTGGAACTCCCATCTTATGTGCTTCAGTGGTGCATTAGTCTATTCACATTCAGGCTAATTATTGAGATGTGAAAGTTTATCCCTGTCATGAGGTTCTTTTTGTGTGTGGGGGGGGGTATTATTTTCTTTTATTTTTTATAAAGATGAGGTCTTGCTATGTGCTGGTAAGTGAGAAAGCAGGATTTATTAAGAGGACAGAAAAGTTTCCACAGTGGCAAGGACCCCGAGGGGGTTACCCATGAGGTTCTTATAGAGTTTGTTTTTGTTGCTGCCGTTTGCTTGTTGTCTTTCGTTTGATTTTTGGGTTGATTCATAAGTGTTTTCAATCTTTTCCCTACATTTTTGGGAAGGGTGTTGTCATTCTTTTTTTCCTTTCTTCTGTGTTTAATACTTTCCTAAGTGTTTCTTGTAGAGCTGGTCTGGAGGCAGCATAAGTTCTTAGGGTTTGAATGTCTGGGAAGAATTTTAATTTTCCATCACTGATGAAGCTTAGCTTAGCTGGGTAGGTAATTCTTGGTTGAAATTGTTTATCTTTGAGAACTTTGAAGATTGGACTCCAAGCTCTCCTAGCCTGAAATGTTTCTGTAGCTAAATCTGCTGCTGTTCTAATTGGTCTTCCCCAGTAGGTAATCTGATCTTTTTCTTTTGTTGCCTTTAGAATTTTTCTTTTATACCTACTTTGTATAGGCAAATTACTATGTGTCTTGTAGTTGGTCTTCTCATTTGTTGTCTTTCAGGGGTTCTCTGAATCTCTTGTGTTTGATTGGTCATGTTACTGATAAGATGAGGGAAGTTTTCTTGGGTAATTTCATGGAATGTTTGCTCGAGGGTAGTCTCTGTCTCTCTGCCTCAGGAATTCCAATTAATCTTAGGTTTGACCTCTTGAAATAATTGCTCATCTCTCAGAGGTTTTTTTTTTTTTTTTGAGTTGGAGTCTCACTCTGTCGCCCAGACTGGAGTGCAGTGGCCGCTCCCGGCCACCGCAGCCTCGACCTGCTGGGCTCCAGCGATCCTTCTGCCTCAGCCTTCTGAGCAGCCGGAATTACAGGCA